>JAOEHI010011840.1:0-32193 GCA_025447815.1 Percopsis transmontana
CCCCCCCCCCCCCCCCCCCCCCCCCCCCCCCCCCCCCCCCCCCCCCCCCCCCCCCCCCCCCCCCCCCCCCCGTATAGAGTCAGGTTGCACTGCGGCCACCAGCCCAGCCTGTATGGTGTAGAGAACAGCGGATCAGTACCCATTCAGAGGACCATGCCTTGTGCTGAGCTTCATTTGACACGCTTTTGGAAGCAGCGAGAGGCATGGCAATACTGCCACCTAGTGGTAAGATTAAGTTATCACCGTCAAAAGAGTGTCTGAGCTTTAAGGTGCATTTAGTATTGGGGGCTATGAAGATCCATTCCCCCCCGGCCCATTCTTTATCTGTACATTACATACCATATTAAAAGGTTCAACTTGGACAGTAAAGAGGCTGGGATGTTTAAAATCAAAGCCAGATGTAGGCGTTACCGCAGCAATATCTTGGCGCTGGAACTGGACGAGGGTCCTCTGTTGTACAGCCTTCTCATACTCTTGCGTCAGACATTCCAGCTCTTTCTTCAGGCCCTCAGAGTTACAAAGGATCTCATCCTGCAAACAGATAGAGGGGACAGGCCCCAACAGGAGTCAGGTCCAACACTGTGGCAGATTAAGTAAATGCACTGGGATAGGATGTGCACGCTTACAGATTTAGACCAGATTCTAACCCGTAAGCCTTCTGCTGTACCACCGTGCCACAGGTTTACATGGGCTGAAAACAGATGAGCGAGGGGGCCTTACCCTCTCCTTGCGCAGCCTTTCCACCACAGCATCCAGGCTGTAGTCAGGCACAGCTACGGTGGTGCTGATGGAGGCCCGTTGGCTGTCCAACCTGCCCTCCAGTTCCATGATCTGCCTCTCCAGGTACTCATTCTCCTCCTCAAAACAATGAGCCTACAGGGCACGGACACAGTAACTACTGGATGAATGACGACACAGGAAACCAGTTAAATACTGCACGTGTAGGATGTACTACTGGAGCAGCAGCTGAACTCTTTCAAGCTCACCATTTCAATAAGTCTGGCCAGGCGATCATTGAGGGCGGCAATGCCGGTTCGGTCTTGGGAAAATCGGCTTAGAGCCTCCTTGTTGAGTGCCCTGGCAGCTACAAAGTCTAACCCGCCACAGTGACAAATGTCAGCTGTCGAACGCCTGCGATTAGGACACAGCATCACGGACATTAATTTACATGGCAGCACTTCAACCCGACCAGTTTTCTTTAATTATAAGCAGAAAAGATTACATTAATTCTCCTTTCTGTAAGCTGTCAGATAGATGACTAAACCAAGATCAAGAAAAAAGGACATTACTTCAAGTATTTAAATATATTAAAAAGTCATCCAGCAAATGCTTCACTGCATGTTTGCTAAATTCCTGTGTCAGTGTAAATTAATGCCATTGATCACAATGACAATACTTTACAATATTTTACTCCAAACAGAGCAAAATGCCATTCGTCATCACAACTCAAACTTTCCCTTGCGCCCGGAGAGCAACAAACAACACAGCTAGATCCGTGATGAAGGACACCCAACATGTGCTTCTGCTTAAAACATCTTAAATAATACATATTTGGTTGATGAAATACGCTGCTGACACTGAAACATGATGACACAAACACAAAACAGTTCCCCAACTGCCAAGACGACTCAACCCTGCGCCTAGAGAGGCGCCCACGCTGACCTGGCAGATGCACGGTACTGCCCTGCGCACTGCGTGCCCGCGTACCCTCCGTTTGTACCCCAGGGCTCCTCCTCGAACAGCTTGCGGTAGGAAGACACTCGTAGCATGGCCATGGGTTACGGATGGATGAAGGTTGAAGGAAGGTGAAGGCTGGAGGAAATGGTGGCAGCGGGTCCAGGCGGGTTTTTATATTTGCAGGCGATGGGAATGTTGCATGGGACTGAGGGATATCTCATAGGCCACCCAATAGACTATGTATAGGACCGACATCAGTCCCAGATTTCACATGCACTTGAGGAGTGAGCACCAACAACCATGTTGTGCTGCTTGGTTGTTATATCCAGGCTGCAGAACTTACACAGCAAAAGTTTCATTGAGGATAGGATGTAAGGGAATATTTATGACACAAAAACATGATATACATTATACATTTACAGTTTATTTCTGTTAAATAAATTAAAAGTACCAAAAAAAATGTTTGAAAGTTGATGAAAACAAGTGTGTATATACCATACCGGAAACATGAATGACAATATAAACACCACACCACATGTATACATCAATTTAGGTTTAGAGACATAGGGACGACACATCAGACGACACTTGCGTAGTATGAATCTTCAGACGTTCGAGAGCGAATAGGGTAGCCTTTGGGAGCGCATTGTATACGAGTTATATAGCTATTGAAAACGGCTCTCCCTGGTTCAAATCTGAATTGCAATTCACCTTGAAGCATTCCTTCACGCCTGATCACCTTTCGTCAAAACCTAGACTGTGACCAAGGCAGGAACTCCGAGAATGCGGATGCAAAGCCTGGCCCCTCTGAAGAACGCTATGTATTGAAGAAATTTCAAACAGACTAGTGTTTAAGGGCCATGGTTGTCGGTGTAATCACATTGCCTAATGGGTTGGCTGCACGCAGTCTCCAAAATGTCTTCTGAAACTGTGTTGTAGTAGTGTCTCAGTGGGAATTGTGTAGTCTTTGTCTAGCTATTAGAAAATATAGAGTTAGGGTTAGGGAAGTTAGTGTCAACTGCTGATTTGAAACAATCAGCTGGGAAGCCTAATAATTGCAGTTGTAAAACTTGTGAGGAACAATATTAAATTACACACAGCATTCCTTGTTTGCAACAGTAGTCTTTGGGGGGGGGGGTCTCCTCTGTGGCACTAATAACAAAAGGTGCACAGGCTATGTACAAGTAAAGAGCCATGAAATGCTGTTTAACTGGTACCTGGAAAACGTGAGAACGAGTCACAGCAACAATAATGATCTGAATTATCCATGAGGCGTTAGCTGAGCCTTGGCTCGAACAGGAAATGCAAGCGTCAGAACTAAAAATAACACAAGTTAAAAAATAAAATAAAAAATAAACATGACATACCAGAGACAAAAAGACAGATCATCACCATCACAGTAAGAGCCTACAGTATACAGTACAGAGTACATCGCCCCAGAAGTAAGTGACAGGTCAATATGTACACCGGTTAAGACAACAAACCCACATGGGATGACGCTTCATTCTCTCCTGGTTGACCAGAAACTTAATGTGTTTACAGAGGGGGTTTGTAGTATATACAGAACAGCAGCAACACAAGCACACAGTCTGCAATTAATGTCCAAAAACGGTCTTTACAAATCAGTCAGGGATCAACCATATCGTAAACTAATTAGAGAATTGTTGAATGAAAACCTAAATAAATAACATGTATCTAAACCAATTCTAGCTAACTTTTAATACTGCCCCATGATTGTCTTCTTTAGTCTTGTTAACGTGCATCCATGTCTTGTCTCTTTAGTTTTTTTTTAAGGTTCCGGAGGTTTGTTGGAGTCGATGATCTTAGATGTCTCTGTTTCCACTGGTTAGCGTAATGCAGTCCCTCACCACACAACATATCCATACATTCATTCAACTGACTGACGGAGGGGGGGGGGTTATTTTGGCATAAGCACCTACAATAGAAGGGATCAACTGAGAGTCGGGAGTTCCAACTATCCTGGAGGCCTATTTGGGTCCATGAAAAGTGCATAGACATCAGTTCACAAGCTTCAGTTTCTCCCCAATCCTGTGGCCATATGGCTCACCAGAAGCTATGTGACTTAGCACGAGGATGACAGCTTTCACTGGTGTATAGTACCAACGTGGCCTGGGTGTTAGGTAGGCAAGTCTGTGTAAGGGATGGTGGTATATGACAAATACCAGCTGAATGGCGGTGCGTTGCACTGCGTCCTCGGAGTTTACGTCCCATTAGGTCGGATAGGAAGATGACTTACTTCCTGAACTCACTAGTGACCCTTGACCCCAGGTCATCCTCGTCTCCCACCATTAGGAAACCCAGGATGAAGTTAATGGCTTTCTGCCGGTCCTGTGCCGTCTGCCTGCCCACCAGGTTGGGTGGAGGTCGGATGAGAAGGCTAGCAAAGAGCGTAGCTGAAAATGGAGTAAATTAGAGGAAAATACTTCCAATAATTAAAAAAAAAAACACAAACAGTTAAGCCTGTAGGTGTATTACACACACACACAATGTGCTGCTGAAGACGTACCTATGAGGTTGGCAGTTAGGTTGTTGTTCTGCGAGTGCTTGAGCAGTTCCCTCAGGAAGGCCATTAGGTAGTGGAACACATTGCGGTGCGCCCGAGGCAGCTTGGAGATTAGCTGTCAGTCATCGTGTGGGGAGAGAATGAGTCAACAGTTTGGTTAATAACGTCCACAACACACAGAAGTAGCGGTGACCAGAACAATACAATGGCAACGTTGAACATGTTTCTCACTGCTCTCTGAAAGAGAATCATTCTACAAGAAAATAAAATCCCTTGGGATAATACCCCAGCATACTCCAGAAAAATCCACCTGGATTAAATAATTTATTAATTAACTGGACTTCGACTGAGGCCTGAACGAATGAACACGCATTATAATAAACGCACCCCACATAGATGTCTGTACCTGTTTGCAGAGTCGAGTGTCATGAGAATCATCCAGGCACATTTTGTAGAGTTCATAACAGACCACTGGTTCCGGTAAGGCCTCCAGGAAAATCAACAGTGCCTCAGCCACCGAGTGGTTACACCCAGCTACATACAGTTAGGGAGGAACAGTGCTGTGCCTTTATTTGTATGTGGACATCAAAATTATTTGCTAACCGGCACCGCATTGTTGTGACTAGCTTGAACAATGATACATCAATCCTACTAGCATTATTATATCATGATCACACTAGCAGAGTGTATTTACTGTGTGAAAACATGTGGCTTTAAAATGAGCTAGTCACGAGCAAGGATACGTATGGAGTCTGGTATGCTGGTGTCTAGGCAATCAATAATGCTCTGCAGCTCCTCCTGTAGGCCAGGGGTCTGGAACAGGTCCTCCTGGAAGAAAGAGACCCAGGTACAAGGAGAGGAAAGGTAAAACAATCCACTTAAATGCCTCTGTGTACCAAGGGTGATATTAGCGGAGGCCTAATAAATAATAATAAATATAATAAACAGTTTGTTCCAGCCAAGTCGCCTGACCGCACCGACCAAGCTGTTAATTCCCATAAAGTAGGGCTATCAGGGTTTTATTGGTTGCTATGTCAACTCCTAATTAGTAATAGAGATTGCTTTCTCCCGTTACTATTATGCCGATATATTATTTTATAGATATAGCGCGTCTATAGGTCACCATTGTATAAAACAGCAAAATGAGGAAGTTCTTGACTGTTATTGTGGGCACTTTACGCATATCAATACTAGCAGTAAAACACACCCTCTGGAGAATCAATGCAAAAACGACCACTATGAATAGTGTCATTATATAACTGTCTGCTGTAAAAAGTAATGCACGAAACGCCTCCATCATATTAAGCAGCACCGCTCCCTGAGACGAGACTAGGGAAACACAAGACACAAGCTTAGCCTTCTCACCTGCTGACATGACTTGGTGAACAGGTGGTTGACCAGGAGCCACACCTCCTTAGGGATCTTCAGAGGTTTGTCCTCCGTTCCAGCGCCATCCATCATTGGGAAGTTCACCTGAGTGAGTTTATTATTATTATTATATATTTCATAGTTTATTATAAATTAAGTTCAACTGAACAAACACTTAGATATTTCCAGTTGTATTAAACCATTATGTGTTTGTATTTATTAATTACAGGAACGAATACATCGCTATGTAGGATGCTCTTAGATACCAAGAGAGAAACCTAATTAGAGGAAAGATTTATCGAGCTAAGCGATTATTTCCTTGTCATTGGATTCATATATTAATACACTGCATTGATCTTTAACAGAGACCCCCCAAGATGATAGCACATGCTGCATTTCATCCATTAGTCGTCCAGTAAGCAGAGCACGGGTTCCCAGATAATCTCTGGGATTCATACACATTAAGGAGCAGCCATTTCACTAAGAGCTGGATACCACATTCTTTTTGTACCAGAAAATGGATCCCCGGGAACTCAAGAGTTGAGACAAAAATATCCCCTGGCAGTGGGGCTACGCAATGCAAGCAGGGGAACTGAAGTGGGCTTAAGTGGGGGATATTGATAGCCTGCAGAACCATACAACATCAAGACCAGGGAGGTATTCTGTGCAGTACTTGAGGGAATATCTAAAGTGCTACTCTGTAGGGTATGTGCAGCGATGCAGCTTCTAGAAGGATGCCTGGCATAGCATCTTGTGCACAGCAAACAGGAGAAATCCAGGCAAATTAAAGCCTGGATCTTATATATCAAAGGGGTGTCTAAAGCAAGTTCAATTGCAGCTATTCAGTTTCAGCGGCCAATGAGTGGCTGAACTATGGGTGGAAGGAGAGGATTGAGCGTCAGACGTAATGTAGGAGTCTCAGCCTATATAGCCTCAGCTGAACAGGCTCTAGTGCTTTTCATTAGCCTTCATCAGCTATGTGAAGGAAGCCGTGCAGTGAGGGAGACCTGCTGTGAAATGGGATCGAGTAAGAGCGCGAGTGTGTGTGCGTGTGTCTCGGTTTTACACAGCAATCAATGTATCACATAGGATTGACTGAATGATTTAAAACACACATAGAACAGGAATATCAAGTGAAACTAAGCTGTCATAGCCTGGTCCGTGTCTGTGGGTTATCAATGTCCTCCAGCGTCTGCTCTGTGACATATAGGCTGAGAGTATCACATAATTTTTACCTGTTCCATGTAGCCGTCATCTCCCTGACCAGCAGCCAGGCCGCACCCACAGAGCAGAGTTGGAAGGAAGGATCAACGCAATCAGAGAAGGAAAGAGGAAGAAAGAGTACATAGCACCACGTTGTAAAACAGAACGAGAGTCCAGCATGCTTGGAAATTACTATCAAAACAAAACCAGTTAAGAGAAAAAAAGAACCCAAAGATGGTTGCAATGATTGAGTATTGTCTCATTTGGGAGCCAAGCTAGAGGTAGGAAGAGAGCAGACGTCGAAAGACATCTAAAGAAGGCAAGCCAAGACCTGTCTGAACCTGGGTCAATCCTCCCTACCTTTAATGAAATGCATTCCCATGCCGGGTCCTGTCATTGCTTCTGCCATTCTCATCAAGGCAAACACAGATTGAGACATTCTCTCTCCCTAGCTCTCTCTTCACTTGCGACTGACTTTAACCCGAGGGAGTTAGCAAGTATTTACGTAGAGCAAAGCTTGCAGAAAACATCATTTCTCATGGTTACAGCTGCTACTGGTTTGATGGCAAGCACAAGGCGGTTCATTGGAAAATAATAATATATATATTTTTTTATTTTACTTCCATACTACTTTTATGATCATTTCTCACCAGGTCGATGAGTTTGGTGGTAGGGATCTCTCGGATGGGCTTCTTCATGCGGCACAGCGTTTCCAGCGATGTGCCGAAGCAGCTGGGAAGGTAGTTGCCTGAGATGGTAATGAAGTAGTCCTTGCCCCGGTTCAGGTGGAGCACCAGGATGTCGTCTATCGAGTCCTCCCCAGAGTTCAGCAGCGTGACTGAGTCTTTACTGACATACACCTCCAGGTAGATCTCCAGGGTCTCATCTAGAGGAAAATCAAATGTTTTGAGCAAACCGTAGCAACCACCCAAACCGCAGCACCCACACTGCTCACAAAGCCCCAAGGGCACACAAAAACTATAAAATACATAGACAATAATAAACACTCAAAATGTACTATCTTGCGACGCCCACTATGAGTAGCGTTTCTTTTTCTCCTAGATTTGTTCCGCTCTGCCAATGTCTGGGAACTGTCAAGTGAAAACCGTCGTCTCTCTAATTAGGTGAGTTATGTACACTCAATGTTTGCTTAGTTTAGTGAAAGTTTTCAACTAAACGACCCGTTTTTCCCAAAAAGGGTTTTCTACATTGATGAACTCACTCTAAAATATGTTTGCTGTGTTTCATTCAATCTGAAACACAACTCCTCCCTGTTTAACCACATGTTCAGTCCTCTGCACTTTCAGTTGCACGTACTGTATATATTATAGGTAACACAGACATACCTAACGCATGGTGTGAGAACCACTATTCTAAACAGCTGCCTGAGAGATTGTTTCTGATAAAATCTCCCCGGAAACAGCCGACCACATTTTCCTCTTGTCGAAACCTCTTCATTGCGAAGTCAAAGTACTAACCACTAGACTGTCGTGGCACAATACAAGTAAATGTTGGCATACACTGTTGAAATTACGGTACAGTAATAGCTACTATATGTCAACACTTCCATAAAAAATATATGTTAAATTAAATAGAGAAAAAATAAATAAATAAATAAATTTAAAAAAAAGGTTCTCACTGGGCTCTAGGAGGCCATCGCTGGGTTCAGCCCGGAGCCAAGGCTTGCAGTACTGCGAGTCGTTGGGTTTGGGGATGAATGTAAAATGGCAGGGGACTTGTCCATCATTAGTAACAACAAAACGCTCCCTCCTCAGCTGCCGGAACTTTACATTTTCAAATTTAAACTGTAGGACAAAGCAGAGGACATGTAAAGTAGTGACCTGCATCACTGTCTGTCTGGCTGTCAAATCCTTATTTCCTAAAAACGTAGTATGACTAATACAACAAATGTTACCGATTGTATTCATTTATTTTAATTGCACTCAATATCGTGTGTCGCTCTTCAGCCGTCTACGTTTTTATGTGCACAGCTAGTGCAAACATTATGTTTGTTTCTAGAATAAAGGCCCTATGGACTAAAAAGGTTTTCTCTTATTCAAAGACAACCTACAAGAGTAGCTAATTTCTCCTCACCTCTCTCTGAGTCAAAGACACAGACGGGAGGAAGTCATTCTCCCTTCTGTCCATCATACGAACAATCTCCTCAAAGACTCTCTTGTGGCGCTCCTCATTCACCACCTTGACCTGTCATGCAGAAACACTCGCTTAATCATCATTTTGGCAAATCAATAGAACACTTTTATTCAGAAATGTTTAGCAACAAGCTGGCCTTTCCACCCCGCCCACACGGTGCCTCACCCCTACACTGAAGAGAGCGCTGACGGGCTTGTGATCGCTTGTCTGCAGCTCCATGTGACTCCTGTAATGGAGCTGCTCTACGCTGCTGCCCCTCCACAGGATCCTGTCGCACCAGGCTGGGACACGGCACTTCCCACTGCGGCAAATTTAGACATGGGGTCAAGGGTCAGGGTCGGGGCGCGCACACACACACACACACACACACACACACTATACTTATACTATAGTAGTACTTTGCTGAGGGAAGCTTATTTCCGCCAAGAATTGGCTAAGGAAATGGATATCAATAGATAGGAGTTGCATGGCAAGTTCAGAACAACTGTGGCTTGTTGTTTATCAGAGGATAGAGAGTATTTTATTACCTCGAGTCCCAGTTATCTGTTTTGGGATCGTATTTATAGGTGGGGATGAAGTTAATCTTTCCCTCCATGAAGTCTGTGAAGACCCTCTTTGTCTGTCTCTGAATATTTAGCTGTGGAGAGAACAGGAACATTTCACATGATATTTGGTGCAAGATACAAGAGGTTCTTCTATATTTAAAGTCATAAACTGAGAAAAAGGAAGAAACAGTGAGGGATTCCAAGCATTTAAATTTTTTTTATAAAACTGAAGCAAAAGTAATAAACATGAACATTTAGTACTTTCCCAAACAGTGGTAATTAATGCTTACTAAAAACTAATTAGATCATATTTTCTTTAATTCAACCATTCCAAAGCAATGGTGTTAGTTTTCTTATAACTGCTAAATAAATACGATTTTTCTATTGTAAAGAAAGCTATTTCAGTTTCTCACCTGATCATAATTCTGAAGCGTTTTCAGATCATTTTGCTCAAGTAAATGTTTGACTTCAGTAGCATCGAGAAACAGACGATAGTTCAAATCCCCCATCCAGATTACGACACTGAAACACAGCAAAGACACATGGGCGTGCTCCAATGCAAGGCTCAAATTAAAAATAAAATGGAGACAAGAATTGCTCTAGCAAGCCCAATAATCACAAGATGAAAGAAAAGAGCTCGTATACGAATGAGAATGAATGAGAACCTAAGGGATCTGTGCTGAGGTCTTTCCTATAGGGGCATACACTGAGTTTAGTAACGTGGCATTAAAGTAACCGAGGGGAAAACAAACCTTGCTCTGCATGTGTGTATCAGTCAAGAGACACTTGATGCGGAGCAAACAATAACTCACTCGTGCTTGACAATGCTGAGTGGGGGGTTGTCCGGCACACTAAAGGTCATGCGGGCGCATATATCTCTGTAGTCCTGGTTGCGACGCTCAAAGTTCTCTGGATGCGCCGCCAGATGCGAGTTGACGAAGCAGAAACTTGTGTTGTGGAAAACAAACCTTACTGCCACACCTCCTTTGTTCCCCTGCAAGACAATCCATCCAAACCAGTTTGTCTTTGTGGCTTACAAACCGGCCTTCCTTTTCAGTCAAGCAAATACACGAGGACTTCCTTGGAGCTTAATTACATAAAAAAACGGTTATGCTCAACTATACCATTTTCCCCATGATTCCAGTTCCCACGTGTTCTGCATCCAGTTCTCTGATATGGTTCCTGTGCTTCTTGTTGAGAAAGACCACCAGCATCATGCCAACTAGTCGGATTAACTTCACCTGAAGGTATAAAGAAAGACAACATCAGATAGACTGTTTCACTGGCCTACAACTTAGTGTGCCAATAGCAACACGGCCACAACTCCTAATAAAAAGTATTGACAGGCCGATTACCAGCTCACCCTCATATACTTGGCTTTTGGATGCAGTTGCCTCTCTACAGCCTCCAGCCATGTTTGTTCCTTGGAGGAGTCCAAGTAGAAGAAAGCCTCTGTGCTCAGATCCAGCTCTTGAAAACTACAGTCACAAAGGCATAAATTAGCATTAGACATAGTGGAGGAAATAAAAGCAGAAAATATATGCATTAGCTAAATCTCCCTGTTTGAAATGTTAAAGTTGAATTTAATAGTTTATATTTTAAGCATTTCATATTTGGGCAACAGGTGTTCAATTCCATTTGTTAATTTCAATGGTAGAAATAAAAGTTAAACATTAGGGTCCCTATCTTACACCCGGCGCCAAGCGGCGCAAGTGTTTTTACTAGTTTCAGACCGATGCAGTTGGCATTTTCCCGTCCATAGCCAATGCACCTGCACCCATCTGAGCCCAAATGGGCTTATTGGTCTTAAAATTAGGTGTGGTCGCGTGCATTGTTGGCGCGATTGACCAACAAAAACCTGGTCTGAAGTCAATGGCGCAGTATTTCACGGTTTTAAGTGCGCATTATCAAGATAGTAAGCTATTATGAATAATCAAGAGACTAAGTACAACCTTTTTGAACCACGCACTTGGTGATGCAACCATTTTCTTCATCATTAAACTAGCAAAAGTGGATTTGGACGTGCCCTAAATGCACTTACGTCATGCGCTTTAGACTGTGCGCTTAGATTGTTCAAATAGGTTCCCTGGAAGTATTTATTGTCAAATTGAAAACAATAATAGTGGAAGATGTAGGAGGAGGAAGAGGAAGAGGAGCAGAAGGAGGAGCAGAAGAAGATCAAAATCCCAAACCCCAGAGCATAGATGTCCGGAGGTTCTGGATTGCAGCAAAGCCAGGGTTTCAGGCTGCTGTCTGGAGCCTTGCCATTCACATTCCACGTGCCGGTGAAGAACCTAACACACCATCAAACACACTATTCAGGATTCTGGCACAGTCTTGTAACACGGTCAAACGGGCACAGAATGAGACAAGGTCTCGCCACAACAGTGCGTTCCTGTGTATTTTACCGCTGGAACATATATATAAAACATACAGCTACTTCGGTAGCTGTATTATGGTACGGTAAGGTAAGAGCTTTTCTAGGAAGCAAGACGATCATCTCACTTGAAGTTCTTAATGTCCACAAATTCTTTCTCCTTCTTTCCCAGGCGGTGTTTAATGATGGATTCCCTCTGATCTGCCTCACTGGTGAAAGATGTGTTGGCAGATGGGCTAGCTGGGCTTGCGGGGCTGTCTGCACGGGGCAAACCAGATCTCAAGCTGCAGGACGAGAGGATTGAAGCAGTACCAAACAATAGTTATTTTAGGCTCAACAAGTTATTTTAGACTCAGAACTGAATTTCAAGTCTCTTGGTCTTACTGCGGTTATATCAACGCCACAGTCCCCTCAGTAGACAAAAGCTATTAGTATGCAAAATGGGAATGTGTTATTTTAAAAAGCTGACAATTTACAAATAGGTAATTTATGGGACGCTTATCCAATTTACAGTGAGTACAACATGTATTAAGGCGGTAGGGGTAGGGCGGTAGGGGTTAGGCATCTTGTCGGTAGGGGTAGGGGTAAGGCATCTTGTTCAAGGATGCTGAACAGGTGGGCTGGGCATGTCGGGGATCAAACCCAGGACCTTTTGGCTGGGAGGCAGTCACCCTACCCACCACCCTTAACCTATCATGCCCCCCAGAGAAACACGTAATATCTTTCTGGTGGTTTTTGTAAAAATCGACGTTACAGAGGGTAAGACTCACTCTTGTTTGGCAGGAGTGTTGACTGAGGTGCCCTGGGCAGAGCTGGCTCTGTCTTTAGGGACTGGTACAGGTGGCAGAGGGCTGTTGGGATTGTAGGGGCCTTTGCGAGGAGGGAGAGGAGGGACAGGGGGAGGCTCCCTCGCAGCGACCAAACGATTCTGCTGGTTCTTTTTCTCCTCCACTTTGAGAGAGTGGTTGAAGTTTTCCTCAAAGCCAAAGTCTACGGCCAGAGACTGAGCTGGGTCTGCTGGATAATCAGAGACAATGCATATTTTGTTTGCTGTGCAAAATAAGAGTAGCGTCTTAACAACGGCTTAATCCTCAAAGGCTACCCATTCCATTAAGAGCTTCAGACCTTAATAAAACCTTTCATTAGTAACACACTTCATTTTAAAGCTCACACTGTAGTATCTCACAGTAGCTAGTAGCTCACAGTTCATTCTACACGGCGGACATCTGTGAGAATGGAAAGGGCTGATACTGTATTTAATTCCATATTCATAAATAATGTACCTATACCAGTCTGGCTGTTAGCAGTGCTGTTGTTTAGGTTGGGTGGCTGTGCACCGGTAGAGTTTGGGGGGTTGCCTCCAGAACTTCCAGCGTTCAAGACTTTTGCTCTCTGTGGCGGGACAGGAATGGTTCCTTTGGTTGCGGCTGGTACAAGGGGCTCCATTTCTTTGGGTATTGTGAATTTGGATTCAACTGAGAAAATAAAATCACTGTCAAAAGGCCATTGAAAATGATCTCCATCTCCATGCCTTGATACAGAATTAATAAAGCTTGTTTAAAAAGTTTAAAAAAAAAACGTTAATGGGACATATACTGTACACGGAGAACATTTCACGTCTAATAATACAAACAATAACAAAAAGAAAAGTTGGGAAACAACCAGACTAATGATGCTTGTGACAGAGGATTCATGAAATTAGAAAAACATAGGAACGCCCACTATTTCAGTGCTCCTAAGAATGTGAACATTTACTACAGGATTTCTCAATCATTAACTAGTGAGTCCAAGCAAATGGTGGTTATTCATTAAAGTGGACCACGTTTATAATATTGTTTATTAAAATGTTTACATAAATCTGTTTTCAGGTCAGATCACAGTCAGAGAGCATTTGCAATATTCTTATTCACTTCTGAAGAGTAGAATCTATTAGGTTATGTATGAATATACAATACTGTTAGAAACTAATAGTTGTTGTTTGTTCACAGTAACAACAATCACAGCTAAATACATAAGAAATTAAGCAAGAACAAATACCAAGTAAAAAGAAATGATTTAAGTCATCCTCTCTCTGCTGAATCACATGACCTTTCTATAGCACCTCATTGGTTATAATTATTCACAAGCAGTTGTTTATTGTTAAAGTAAAAAGAAGTAATTCTAGTCCATAGTCCTTGTAAACTTTTTACACATTAAAGAGAATAACTGCCGATTCATTACAAATTAAAATAATGTAAGTCCGCAATTGCCTTAAAACAGCATGCACAAGGACACTTCCCAGCAGTCTGCGTGAGTGTGACCAGAGTGCAAATCAGTGAGGATTGTAATCCACCCTGGGTGAATAAATGACGAGTTGCTGAATCATTAACAACCCAAGTGCGTTCATGCAGTGGTAGACAGTGAAGGCTTACCTTGCCGTTTGGCTCCCATCACCTGGGAGAAGAAAGTATGGGTCCTCTCATTGTCCTGCAGTTCCAACAGCAGCTCTGGGGTTTTTTCTCCTTGTACCCGTATCCTAACACAGGCTAGAGTAGTACACAGGGGACGGACACACACACACGCACACACACGCACGCACACGCACGCACACGCACGCACACGCACGCACACGCACGCACACAGACACGCACACAGACACGCACACGATGGATGGCTCACTGTCTGCAACATACTCTACAGACACATTAGAAATGCAGAATTCAAACCAAGGTGATTCAACAAAGAAGCAATTCAGAATGCTTCCAGATCGACCTAGAAACCCATGACCCATGACTACTGAATAAATAAAGAGGTGGCCATTTGTCTCAATGAAAGGTCCAACAATAATGTTGGGTAGATACTAGCTGTGATAACGTGATGCTGGCATGATGTGGTGTTGCCCAAATGTCCAACATGTTTGGCCATAAACGCAAGGATGGAAACTTCTTATACAACGGATGAGTACACAATAAAAACTGAAGCATGTGCTAAGGAGACAATATGGACTTACCATCTACAGGGAAGTCAATGAGAAGAGCCTCTTCAGCTTCTAAAAGTTAAACAAGGGAGGAAAGAAAGCGGTAAAAGAGTGGCCACAAAGTTCAAAGATCCAAGATGGGCGTTGACCAGCTGTGTTAGAACTTCCTATAGGCTGTAGCTGCTACAGGTTGACTTTTAAAATGGAGTACAGAGGAAATGCTCCTCATGTTTCCCCACAAGTGTGCCGTAACCTTGAGTAAGCAGCACCACAACCATTCCTGGGGTTAAGGAATGTGAAGTCCAATGCCCACGGGCTGTGTTGTCCTATAAAAGTGGGCGTGTACGTAAATTGAATCTCAAACACCTTAGAAAAAGCTGCAACATCACATCAAGGCAGGCATGTGCTACACCAGCAGGACGTCTATGAAACACTTTGTGGCCACATTACAGTTACAGTTACAGTTACAGCAGACGCTTTTATCCAATGCGACGTACAATTACATTGTTCTATTACATGGAGCAGGTAGGGGTTAGGCATCTTGCTCAAGGATGCTTACAGGTAAGCCGAATCTGGGGCTCAAACCCACGACCTTACGGCTGGGAGTCCAACACCTAGACCACTAGACTATCCTGCCCCCCACATTACAAAGAAACAAGTCAAGTTAGGTACTTACCTCGTACAATTTGGAAATGACTATTGATGGGAATAGACAGCTGAGGCACTGGACAAGACACAACAGCATCTGGGGTGGCCAGTACGCCCAATCTAAATGTGAGCAAACGACACCCACTTAGCATTACACTATGCACTAATTTAACTAGTTTAATAATGAATTAATAAGAAACATAAGGTCAGTACAGAGCAGTTGTAACCTGCTAAAATAAATAAATAAATAAATAAATAAATAAACAAACAAACAAACAAACAAACAAACAAAAAAGCTGAGCTCACACAATCATCTGTGGGTGAGTCATGCAAGCCATTCAATATCAACCATAAAAAGGCATAATGTGGATGAATACACCATTATTTAACATACACTTCAGTGGATGAAGGCAGCGGAACATTCAAGATGTGCATGTCAGCCTATAGCTACAAGGTTATAAAATGCACTGCTGCACTTGTGAAATTACGTAACAAAATGCACACATAGGCCAAATGATATTTGGACGGTCCAAATATCATTTGGCCTATGTGTGCATCAAATTATAAAATTATGGGTAAAGTTAATTATAGATCAAAGAATAGGTTCAGCTACTGTATGTGGTAAAGCGAAAGAAGAATAAATGCTTATACAGCATTTCTAACTGTTCTGACCATACTTGAACTTGAATCATCTGAAAGAGTTTATCATGGTATTTCACAGGAATTTGTAGAATCATCACAAAATGACCTCAAATGTATAAAGAATCCAGATCCTTTGGTTAAAAGATATTTTAGTAACCTTCACTCAAAGGCCTTCCATGAGCTGATTTAGACAGGCCTGAAATAATCACAACATTGAGGTATTGAGCTATCCAAGCCTTCAGAGGAACGACTGAAGCATTAGTGGACTTAACAGTTAATTGTTGGATCGGCCGAGCACAGACACCTGTTCGAGGACGCCACTCTTAACTTTGACAACTGTATTATTACTCAAAGTAACTCAACAAAAAACCTGGGCTTATAATTGACTGCACACACTCCTTTGATTTACACATTAAAGATATTACGAGAATTGCATTCTTCTATCTCCGCAACATCGCAAAGATTCGACTAATTCTACCTTATAACTCCTATCCTTGCTTATCTCCACTGGCTACCAATTTATCTTAGATGTGACTTGAAGATCCATTCAGTTCACCTATAAAGCAATGCAAGGATTGGCACCTTCCTACTTATCTGAACTAGTGATACCATACTGTAAGTACCATTTCGAGCCTCACAGAATGCAGGCTGGCTATCCATCCCTAAAGTTAAGAAGAAATCAGCAGGATTTAGAGCCTTCTCACACCGGGGCCCCAGTACTCTGGAACACCCTACCTGCTGAGGTTAGGGGTGCTACTACTGTAGCGACCTTCAAAGTCAAAAGCTATTATTATAGTCAGGCATTTGACCAGCCATAGCTACCCTCTGCCCTCTGCTTAGGGGCCTAAATGGTACTAAACCCACTGATATGCTTCCGTTCTTGGTGAATGTCGTCGAGAGGACGATGGTGATGCCGTCATAAACCTGGACCCTACATGGACAACAATGGCTGGCTCTCTCCACAACCATATCTCCTTCTGCGATGGAGATGCTGCTGGGAAGCAGGCGCAATGGATAGAGAACAGATCTGACCAAAACTGGGGGCCTGGACACGTCCTCAAGTGTCTATCACCAACACGTTGGACTGACAATTACACTACTCAATTCATACAATGTATGACTCTCCGTTTGCCTGGACACATTGTCATACATATTATTCAATGTTTTTAGTTGTTGTTTGATTGGCATGTCATGTCTAACTGATTGGAAAACTGCTTATACTGAAGAACAAGCTTTTGCTTGGTCATTTCAGGTCACCTTTGAAAAACATGTTGAGGGGAGCTTATTTTGGAGTAAATCCAAGGCCTGAGAATAATCACAATGTGCTGTTACGAATCTCAAAATAGGTCATATTTCATACTCCGACAATGACTGAGGCAGTCAGGGCCACCGTTTCAGGTTTCCCACTGAATGTCCACTTTTCTACTTAATCAGAAATCTGATTACTGGTAAATGATTCAGAGCTGCTTGACTGAATGGGAAACTAGGTTTTTCAGTTTCACAGCCAGGCTGTATAATACACACACAAAAAAGGTAACTCAACATGTCAATTAATAATAATTTAGTCATTTGTGATTAAAGGATTGCACTTTTTTTTTCTTTTAAATAATAATTGTATTATTATTATTATTATTATATATAATATGGTATGGGTATATTATATAATAATAACATAGACGCTGAAATCTGAAATATGGCTTACTTTAGAATGCTGTCATAATAGGAGTGGAGCTTAAATGTGTGGTTTTAACCCAGCCAGACGAGCACAGAGCTTGTAGGCTCATGTGAGTCTCATTACACTCTAGGACAGAGTGGTGGAATTTCGGGTAATGGACAGCGTGCTGGCTGGCAGTGAGGTTAATTGCACTCTCCCTGGCACAGGCCACAGTCCAACACAACAAACAACCAACACTAATGGTTCAACCCGCTGATTGTTTTGTAAAATAAACACTGCACTCACATGCAAAACCCGGGCATGTGTTGTAACTAGTGAGGGGTGAAACGTCTCAGGCATTCAGCATGTGACTGTCGGATGCATTGGGGCTCACGGTGGCAACACAAGCCCGGTATTGAGTATACGGAGGAGAGGGATCTGTTTTTAAGTAATACAGCCATGTTATACATCTATTCACCTTGCTTAAGTGCTGTTGAGTAAAACAATGACTTCGACCAGCTGCTAGAGCAAATACAATATGTAGGCTACTTGCACTCTGACATGAACTAGCAATGAATGCCATGGTCCTCAAATATAGATGGCAAAATAAGGTTCGCTACAGGAATTAATCAACAAAACAATCCAGAAAACAGAGATGCTGATTTTTTTAAATATATATTCCACATCTAGGCCACAGCAAATATGTTCAGACTGGTCAATCAGCTGGAGTGATTCAACATGACAGAACAAAAGTTAACTAAACAAGGTTAAAAGGGTAGAAAACACCTGGTAAAACTGCTCTTCTGACAATTCTACATGTCCAGTATCACGTCACCAGATTCACCTACTGTGTGTGAACCCCTAAATAATGCATATGGTGCATTTTCACACACCCAATACTTACATAAACTCTCCAGGGCGCTCAATCAGCGACAGCAATCGGGGCTCCTTCTGGCCATTCCTCAGCTCCTGACCTCTTACAGTGTGAGCATCTCCATCAAGGAATCACCAGAGAAGATACGAATTATCCTTGTTTTGTTCTACCGAATATCCAAACGCTGTCAGTGTCAGACAACCACTAACCACATTGAGCTGCTCCCTGCACGAAACGTAGGCTACTATATAAATTAAGATTTGCTGATTGATTCATAGTAAAGCAGGATTCCACTTCCAAGTTTAGGATTGGTTTGATTATGAGTTAATGCTGCGATGTAGCTGTTAGAAGCCGTGCTAAAGTATATTAGAGAGCAAACAAAAGCGAAAAATGACCGATTTTTCGACAGGAGCACAAGCCTTGCCCTAAAAAATCTAAGAATTACTAGGTCCAAATGAGTCGCGTTAGTTGGTGGAGAAATAAAATATGGGTCAAACAGACAGATAATGTATCGAATGTAACAAACACCAAATTAGCTGTAAATAAATTGGAGAGCCGCAGCAAAACTTTCAAAGCTTTTAAAAGCAGGTTTACAGAGCAATCCTACTATGTACAGACACATAACAAATTACTTAATATGAATAAGTCGCTACACGAATACATTTCACATGTAGTTCAACCCATCTCTCTTTTTGATCATTCAGTCAACGTTACGCTAAAAGCTAATGCTAGCCAACATGCTAAAACACATACAGTAAGAAAACGTGAAAAATGTGATACGCTAAAAGGATATTGCCAAGCATTTTTCGTGGCATATTCCAAAGCTTGGGGACGAATCCATTCTTACTGTTATGCAATAAATAGTAGTTTATCATTAGCGATTTCGCTAGTGTTAAATCCAGATGGTAGATAAAGTTAAATCCCCACCCCTGCTGCAGCCGGCCTTCCGGGGTGACAGTTGTCAGAGGTTGGGTGTTGCTAAAGCTGAACTAGATTGTTAGCCAGTAGTTTTACAACCAGCTAACAACCTAGCTAGTTATTGTAGGCTACAACTGATATGACACAAGTACTGGTTAGTTTATGTCATTCTCTGTCCTTTGTCGCTTCAATGTCTCAAAAATATCCGGGCCGGGTAATTCAAGTCCTTCTTCTTCTTGTTGTGAGCTTTCGGCAGACCAGACGGTATCATAGCATATTGCTGCCGTCCACATAGCTGGCATTTGTGGTAGACGCACAGGCTTGACTGACTGCAAGCCGGTGTTGTGCCGAAATGGCCCGCCCGCCTAAATGATTCTTTATTTCTGTTTTGATTCAACACAAACACGTACTTACTGTAGGCAATTTAGTAAATGAAAGTCTTATGTAGCAGTGACAATCGACTTAAGTTCAAAGGAAGATCAGAATCACATATTTATTTACGGGGTCAAAAGTTTCACAGCTTTTCTACCACCTAGGGTGCGTTTAGAACAAATGTTACGATTTTTTTATTTTAAATGAACCAGAAACGGTGCTCAACCAAAATATTGGTTTAATATTGAATTGCAAACCAAACTGAGTTCTAGAACGTGGCGAACATTTTAGAGGAAATGTGTATAGCTACAATATATCCCTATGGGATATCTAATCTACTGTATGGACATTGGTTAGTCAATAAACATATTATATTCTACTGGAATGATGGATTGACCAATATTTCAGTGTAAACAAATATACAGTTTACACACTAATAATATCTTTATTAGGACTGTCACACAGAAATCATTTTTAATTTGAAACAGTTTAAATTGTAAAGCACGAGTAGGGTATCAAGTGCTATAAAGCACTGAACTATAAGTTATAGTAATATTCAATATGATATTGTACCAATGTATATTTGTGGTAATTGTAAAGGTAGTGAAGCAAAAACATTGCTAATGTGTTTTACTTGTATTTGGTTAGGGTTAGGTGATCCATGATGTATGCGAACACACTGAATGATAAAACATAAAGCTGCATTTTCAGATTTAGTGACTGATGATTCTTAAGTGGGCCGAGGCGTCTCAGGAAATGTAGGCTTTTATCTTGTGTATGGCATATGGGCTGGAGTCTCGATGAGGCCAAATGTCTCCATTGGGCATCTCTCTGACCTGTTCCACGTCACGTTCAGACATTTCTACGGCCATGGTGGACGGACTGAAAATGTCTGCCGTGCGGTAGGACTGTGTGAGGCGCCGGAAAGAGGAAGTGTCTGACATGTCGTCATCGTAGAGGTCCTCCATGAGTTCCCTGCGCTGCTTGCGAGATGCTTTCAGCTCATCCCCCAGCTCAGACACCAGTTCCTTGACATCCCTCACCAATGTGGAGCGCAGGCCAAACAGACAGAGCAGGAATACTAGACCAGCACATATTCCAGAGACAAAGTACAAAGCTACTCGCTCTGGCAGACCTGGAATAGAGGAATACCAGTCAGCAGTTGAAACCATCATCATCTGGCACTCCAATTGATTTGACTGATGGTTCGAGCCACCAGACATGCTGCAACATTGCCAATACAGTATATGCAATACTGGAGATCTCTTGTTTATTAGAAGCCGCGCTGGCTTTGGGATCTGCAGCAGTGAGTACACATACCCAATATCTTTTCAATGATTTCCAGAGAGTTGGTTAAGAGCACATTTTGAGGCCTGTGGATGGGGCCAGTGTACCATCCGCCTGCAGGTGAGATGGGTCGGGGCTCTGAGAATAGTGGAAGTTTAAATGCTATAAAACAATGAGAGTCTTAACTCTTACCGTGCGTGTAGTCTGAGATCATGAAGGGATCTGTTGACCCACGACCCACATTTTCCAAAAGATATTGAGGAACTGAGGAGGAAATGGACATTTTTTAACATAAAACATCAAGAATAACTAAGTAAATTAACTCAACAAGCAGCCCTCTACAACTTACCGCAAGTGTAGGAGACACGCAAGTGTTTCCTGGTCCCAGGGAAACAGGGATCTCCAAAGGTTTGGGTGTCCGCCAGTACTGAGCAGTTAGCTCTGCCATGACACCTGCGTGATACCTTCCTCAGAGCTGATGGGGACAGACACTCTGAAATAGGTACAAAAAGAAGATGAGCGAGTACCAATACACACTTTTACATGTCTTCTTTGTGTCTCAATTTCCCAAAGCACCTATTTCTTTCTATCTTTTATCTAGCTTCCAAACTCTCCCTCCGTCTGTCTGTATGTCCGTAATGAAGGTTCACATTCCAACCGTGTTTTGTTTGAATGAAACCTTCCATATTGTGATTAAAATAAGGTACATTTATAGACCACTAGATGGCACTCGTGCTCAGTGTTTCGGACCCATGTCAGTGTACTGCGCGGTTTCCTGAGGACAGTAGGGGCTGCCGTGCAGCAGGTGTCCAAACGTGGCTGAATAGATGGCTAGGACGGTGTCATTCTTACACATCAGCCTCAGACGCTCATTTTCACACACCAGCCTCGTTCGGTGGTGTTCTGAAAAGTCAAACCAAGAAAAATCAAGAATAGTAGCATAAGACAAAGGCATAACGCAACAAAAGTAAGCTAGAAAATAATAAATAAATTGACACAGTATTAGAGAACTAATGTACAGTGTGTATTGTGGTTTTCTTGTGGCTATATTTATGGAAAACAAAGGGTGCATTGCTTATTCTTAAAATGATTATAGGTTTATTGTATCGTGCACATCCACATCAATGTTTTCCTCCTCTGACCTTCATCAGACTGCGTGTGCCAATAAATACAATGCTGCCAGGCTATAAGCGCCACTTACAGTAGCTGAAAGCAGTTACCTGGTCTGCATTTGTAGGAAACAAGGAGGTACTTGCTGGTGAGTGGGCAGGGGTCTTGTCCAAACACCGGACTAATGACTGGAATGTGACAGGAACGCTGATCCTGACACTCGGACAGCACTTTCTGCCAGGTCAAAACAACAATGCGTGTTATATAATTGTGCACATTCATCCGCCGTGTGTGTGTGTGTGTGTGTTTGTGTGTGTGTGTAAACAAAGACTCATTACACACACATTCACTCTATCTGTACCTCAGTTGCAACAGGGGCAGAACATTCAGTATCCTCTGTGGTTGTGTTTGCACTAGAGGGGCATAGGTGCTGATTTGGCACTAGTCGTCCATAGAAGGCCGATAGCACAGCCACCGACGTCCTAGAGGGACACTTGATAGTGAGGATGTCCCCTTCGCAAGCATGGGCAGTGTGGTTCTTCAAAATTGTGTGAAGGTATACTAGTAGTCAATACAAGACAGAAAATGTGATTTTATTAACTTCGGATAAATAATGGTTTATTTGTTAGTTTATACTGCATGTTTCACATTATATATTAAAAACGTTTTAAAGCTACTTTTGGGCTATCATAGAGGCATAGTAGCCACTGAACAGTGAAACATTAGGCACTAATTAAGTCAAAATCTGTTATCAGTGTTATCAGTCACAGGCATGCTTAAATGTGTCTTTAATCTCACGATGCAGCCTTCACACATGATATTTCAACTAGAACTTGACTGAAGTCACTCGTAAAATAGGTTTTTCTATTTAACTAATCGTATGTCTGTTAAAAAGACACAAAGTCCTTAAACTAGTTCTGATTAACTACAAAATATCAATTGTCCAGTGGTGGCAAGATCCCTTGTGTGATTTTAATCTGTGCAAACACAGCGTGCTTGACATATGGGTGGTGCCTGAGGTACCGGGTGCAGCTCTACAAGACAATATTAGGACTTTGACTACGCACTTACAAACACACAGGAAAAGCGAACGCAGACAGTGAGTCAAGTCCCCCCCCCCCCCCATCCCCCATTGGACTTCCTGTCCCTGACCATTAGACATGTGTAATTGTGGTTTTGAGTGCACGCCTCCCTGTGAGCTCTCAGTGTGGGTGTGTGTTTTCCTGCTATGTGAACCTCAGGGCTTCATGGAGCAAGGCACTACCAGGCATTCACTCACAATGAGCTATTATTAGGCCTTAAACAGGCACACACAGATCTCTGTTAGGGTCAGACACAATGCTGAAAATAGAAGTGTCTTTGACAAGGACTCCGGTGGTCACCACTGCACGGGCTGGATCTCGGTCATCGGCAGAAAAATAAACAGCATTACAATAATTTACGATAATGTAATGTCCAGTTTGCACTGTAGTCCTTCTGATACTTCATGTGCAGGGTTTACTACTTGAATATAGGTTCTGAGAGTTCTATGAAAACAATCTTGGTTTACTCCTTTTCTCTGTGAGACGTCCAAACACAGAGTCAGGTTCAACAGCCTCCCTTTATCAACACGAACCATTGATACCACTATTTGGAATACAGGATGCAGAAGAAATATTCGGGAAAGTCCAGTTTACTTTACATCTCGATGTGACAGGTCAGCATTTTAACTTCCCCTAGAGCAAGCAATTCTGAATACATACACTTACCAGAGAAATCAGGGGCAGAACTTCCAGTGTGTGTCTTCACAGCCAACATCAGAGACAAGAGACAACAAAACCGCCATGACAACATTATTGTACATACCCTGCTGCACAGACCGCAGCGTTTTATCATACAGTTTTGCTATTGACTACTATACCAGGAGTGGGTGGTCAGTGTGTCAATGATAGCGTTGTTTACCAAAGAACAGCGCCCCATTGGTCATAAAAAAAGAAGAAAAAAAACTACTGTCTTTGGTGACCAGAGCACGTTCATGTTCTTTAGATGAGCTTGGGTTGACGTGCTGTGTACAGCATGTGTCTACAGGTGTGGTCATGCGTGTGCATATTCAGTGTATTTGCATGTGTCATTGTGCAGGATGAGAGAGAGAGGGATGATCTAATACTACATTACAGGGCGCTATAGCTTAGCAAGGAGGTTTTTATTTGCATTGCTGCAGTGTGTGTGTGTGCGTTCTTGAAGGCAAAATCAAGACCGTATTCTCATAAATCCCATGGTCAATAGTGAAGGTTGTGTTTATAGAGATAAGGTGACTTTCTTTCGAGAGGTTGACTTCCAGCTGCTTTGTGTCCAGTGGAGATATGGGTATCTTTCTCCATTAGATAGGACTTCCCTTTCCTCTGAGGAAATACTGTAGAAGAGAGGTCATTGGCAAATTACACATTTCTATCGCTCTGCTGTTTTCCATTACCACTGGAACATAGTAACACTACAGTAGGCCTATGTATTGTAACCTACAAAACCTGGTTTCGTTTTTTGCTGTTTCCCATTGTTTGCACAATCTCTCTTTTTTAACCAGTGAGTGACCATAGTTGTCATACCAACCAAACAGTAACAAAGTAGCCTATAACACGTGTCTCACGTATCCATTAATGCAACCGGTAATGAGTTTAGGGCGAGGACGTTATCAGTGAGGGCATAAAAGATCTGTCAGTTGGTTAGTTCACCGGCAAGGTAGAACGGGGAGGAGGACCCTGGGTGCGACTACTGACGTTACAATTTATTAATACAACTTTATTATCTTATAAGCGATGGTAGACATACCCTTCATAGCTGTAAAGAAGATATAAATTTACGATTGATATTTTGAATAATGAGATTACAATTAGGTTACAACAATTTCAATTTCAGATTATTTGTAAATCCGGAATCACAAAAGTAAAGATTATCCATAGCCTATAAGTGTCAATGCCACATTTTTGTGTTTTTAACTCAGTATGGCACTCCTGTTTGTTATGCTCCAGTACATTTCCATTATACTCCCAAAGATACTGTAAATACAGTGACTATTTTAATTTTCCTGATAACTCACTACTAGGACTATCTTGAAATTTTAAAGACCTGCGTCAGAGTAAAAAATGAGGAGGGAGGGAAGGGATGTCATCATTGCTTAAGATTGGGGCCTAACCTCTCGGTCTTCACACACATGTAAAAGGGAGAATGCTTTTTTGTCAAATATAGTTTCTCAGAATTGTGTTTTCTCTGAAAAGTGTTATTTATTTGCTGGGCTTTCTCAGCGACCTAAATTCCTATCGTCAACTTTGATGCCAGTAGAGCATGGAGTTTTAATTTGTTGCAAAACCCCTCCGTCCCTGGTGTGTGCTATGTTCTTGAGCCATGTCCAAACCTCTGCCTGAAAATGATATTACACATTTCCCCATTTCCTCTACCCTTGTTTACTGGAATTAGCCACCATTAGAAGCCCACGTTGATCTCAAATATTGAACCCACACCCAATGGCAACAAAAATCCTCAATTCTCCAGTGACATGTTTGTTATTCAGTACATGTGTTGTTGATATATGTGTTGCTAAAGCAAAACTTACATTCTTCCTCTTTATACCCAAAGGACCAAGCAGGGGTTTCCCTAACATGATGCAATGTGTAAAGCATTGTTGCTCACACCACCTGCTGATTTGACAGAATAATATTGAAACTAAACAGTTTTTTAAATACACGCATTACAAAGAAATCACAGCATTACATTTTCACCTAAGTTGAACAGTAGTCCCTGATGATGCTATAATATCAAGCACTATAGCATTGTTAATTGTTAAGTGTGGTTGCTTTTGCAGAGGAAAACACGATTAATCTGATAAAAGATTTACTTAATATAGCAGAACTTAAGTTGTTAACTAAGCCTATACCATTTGGTAACACTATAGAATAAGATACACAAACTTCTCAGTAGTTATCTAACTAACTAATGTAAATGTAACTAATCACGAAATACTCAGGAATAGACTGCTGTGAATGAGTATAGCCTATGTAGTTAAGTAGTTACTGGTATAGGTTACTTAAGAACAGAATACTATGAAGTTAATGAACCACTATTAATTATTATTTCTGAGCAGTTACTGCTATGCATAATTTCTGAATGATTACCTTACTATGAATTACTATTTCTGTGCCCTTTATATGTTGCTATTACATGGAGGATCTTGCTCAAGGATGCTTACAGGTAGGCCAACTCTGGGGCTCGAACCCGCAACCTTCCGGCTGGGAGTCCAACACCTAGACTACTAGACTAGAACACTGATTTGAGGTAATCTAATTTTAGATCTGAAGTCTTTCCTTTTTTATTTAAAATGACCTGCTTCTATGTTCCCAGTGTTCTTTGATACACTGGGATGTGGATGTTTTGTACTCAAAAGAAAAGTGTACTAATGTTATCTAAATGCATATCTAAAACCTTACTTATCACAGTGAATGAGTGATTTAAATGACCTCACTAAATATGTTTGTGTTTTGAGTCATATGTTGATATCAGCATATTGCTTGATTCACGATACATAAAGAATCTATTTTAAGCTCTCCTTGTACATTTTGGCACGGGGTATTTATATGATCATACCCCGCCCATTCTCTGGGCCCTCCCTCTCCTCTGACTAGTAACATGCTAAGTGAGTTCATAGCGATAGACTCCAAGGAATCCCAGTAGAAACATTCACATCAACCCTGACACACTTTAACAAGACGACAGCTTATTTAAGGGCGTTCATTGAAATTTTCCTCCAGCTCTGTGGAACCTCTTGAGCCTGGACTGACAGACCAAAGAACCTTGTATCTGAGGACATTCCATTATTCCATTATTTGGACTTGACACAGAACTGGAGACAGCATGGCACTGAGACAGAACTCTGAGAGAGACCCAAGCATCGAGCTGTTTATAAAGGTTGGTCAGTTATTATTTCATTATTATTAATTAATTTATAATCATTTGCATAAGTACAGTATATATATATCATGTATTTATATATAATTTATGAATCAAACTAATAGAGAGAAAAATGTACTTTACTTTACTTTGAAACATGAAGCCAAATTTAACTGAATTTCATTTAGTTAATATAATGTACTGCTTATCAGGTAATTATGGTTAATATCCAATAGCAACCACGTGTGCATTTCTCACACATTGTCATCTAGAGCATATTTAAACAAAAACTAGAGACACACAAAGATATCCTAAACACTTATAACAAATAGCTGTATGGGCACCATCAATCTGAGGACGATTCTCCGTTTGACGGAGCCAAACTGTACACAGAATGGTCCTGAGTGTGTTTAACCCATGGTGAGAGTTACAGTGAGGTGTTATCAGTATGGTCAGATACTTTGGGTCAGCTTATCTCTACACACCCAGCAGAAGCAGCAGAAGCACCAAGCGCACGGAGCCTTTGGCTGAGCCACACCCACACAACATACGGACATACGCACTGCATGTACACAAATACAGCAATTTCAACAAGCACACCCATTAAATATGTATCAATAAGAATTTCTTCACTGAATTATATTTTACATAATTTAAATATCTGTTAAACTGAACTCTGTTTGATATTTAACCAGTAACGTATAAGTAAAATTTTTTACAATATATTCAATCCAAGCTTAGCAAGACAAATTAACAGAAAGAAACAAACCCTCAAATGTCATAATTGCAGAGTATGTGTTGTTATCTGAGGAATGTTTGATTTTCTTTAAATATGCCAGACACACCCATCGCGTCATCTGGCTTTTGTATATCAGAAAAATGGGTTGGGGAGATAGGAACATGATATCTTATGAACAGTATATATTACATGTGATATCTTATTTGACCAAATAAAACCATGTCATTTTGTATAGCTGATACGTAAGGTTACACTTTTCATTGAAAACTGTATTTTTTCCCCTTTTTTTCCCCAGGCTGGACATGATGGTGAGAATGTGGGAAACTGCCCCTTCTGCCAAAGACTCTTTATGGTGCTTTGGCTGAAAGGAGTCAAGTTCACAGTGACCACTGTTGACATGCGGAAGTAAGAACACCTTCCCTTTCATTTACTGAGCATCTGGCTGAGGGGTGTGTTGCACAGACCAGAAAATTATAGCTGTTTTACAAAACATTATTAACAGTTAATAGGGATGTTGCTCACTGGGTGTTAAGTATTAGAGGTAAAGGGAGGGGCTTGTAAACCCAAAGCATTTGAAAGTGTACAAAGAGCCCTGTGAGAGAGTCCTGTGAGAATTTTTCAAGGGCAATACGGGAGAGAAAAAAAAATCATGAAAGCTGATCATTTAAAGATTCAGACTACACAAACAGAGTCACTGAACTTAGCTACCACACCCACATGACTCTGTGTAACTAACAGAATCAACATTCAATAGTGAATGAATTAATCTGAAATGCCATTCATTTTGGACAGGCTAGATAACCAGTACCTGAATGATTGCATTTAAAGTTGTCGACTAGTTGTTAACACCCTCTCTCTGTCCTGTTCTGTATATTCAGGAAGCCAGCTGAGCTCAAAGACCTGGCCCCTGGAACCAATCCTCCTTTCCTTCTCTATAACGGCACTCTCAAAACAGACTTTATTAAGATCGAGGAGTTTCTTGAACAAACCCTTGCTCCCCCCAGGTAATGCAATGCAAAGACCCTGCTCCTCCACTCCTTCCATGACTAAGATCAACTCATAGCAAACCTCTCTCTTTACTGTATCTCACAGCCTCTGCCCCATACTTTTAAAAAGCATAAACACCTTAAAAACATTATTTTCTGTAATTTATCGATAATAATATTTAGATTTTTTGCTGAATGCTGTAACAATTCTTCTAATGAACATTTTATCTTAAATTAAATTGCATTATTTACGTTTGCACTGAGGGAGTTGAAACTGACACATGAACTGCCGGGGGGTTAATACATTTAAACAAACTTACCTTCTTGCTCCGTCTGTCTTTAGATACCCTCATCTCAGCCCACTTAACAAAGAGTCCTTTGACGTGGGTGCTGACATTTTCGCAAAGTTCTCTGCTTTCATCAAGAACAGTCAAAATAACAGCAGTAAGTTCGCTTTGATGTATTCAATCAAACATCTCGAAATGAGGATCTGTATTCAACATGCAATAATATTTTAAAATACGAGGATTTAGTTTTTCAAAAAAGGTACAAGGCAAACAAATCACTTACAGTCTGTCTGTCTCATTAGCCCATGAGATTAACCTTCTGCGGGAGTTTAGGAGGCTGGACATCTACCTGAATTCCCCCCTCCCTGAGGAGATTGACCACAACTCCAGAGAAACTGTTACCATCTCCAAGCGAATGTTTCTGGATGGCAACCACCTCACGTTAGCTGACTGCAACCTGCTACCCAAACTACATGTTATCAAGGTGAGACACTCGGTTGTACTTGTGATGTTTCCCATATTCCTTGGTGTAGTTTATAGGTTATAGTTATGTTTTTAATATTCATAGTTTGGTTTCTGTAGTTTCTCAAAATATATATTTTATGTTTATTATATTTTCATCACCTTTTTCACTATATAGATTGCTTCCAAGAGGTACTGCGACTTTGAGATCCCAGCCCAGTTCACAGGGGTCTGGCGGTACCTTCAGAATGCTTACAAGAGAGAGGAATTCAGCCAGACATGTCCGGCCGATATTGAGATTGAGAAGGCTTACTTCACCGTGGCCAGCAAGAGAAAATAAACCATCGCATATTGTCTTGTCAATAGTGTAAATAGAAGTATTTTTAAATGTTTTTAAACCAACCCTTAAAACTTACAACCTTAAATACAGTATGCATAATTAAACTACTGTGAATCAAAGTGACTGCAAAAAAACTGTTCCTAATCATTTCTACTAATAACATAAAAACGAATCCTGTATCTTATATGTTGATTTGTCTGTGATATAAAACAATTTTTTGTATCTATTGTTTTCATCACTAAAGCTAATAAATACGTTGTATTTAGGAATCGTTGCTGTGTGTGCATGATCGTGTGCGTGCATGCACGCGTGTACGTGTGTGTGTGTGTGTGTGCGTGTGTGTGCTTGTGCGTATTTGTGTTAGTGTATTTCTATGTGTCTCCCCCTTGTGGCGAAAAGGGAATTTTAAAATTAATTTTGTTGTATTTAAACTTCATTGATTTGTGTGTGTGATAGAACTACTGACCATCCTTTATTTTCATCCTTTTTATTTTGTAATTTTTACTTCATCCTTTTTATTTTGTAATTTATGTAAAAAACAAACAACATTAATATCAGGTTTAAAAGATGATTATTCACTTTTGGCCACAAGAATGATGAGAGGAAGGTGATCCACACTAAGCAAAGATAAAATGCAAATCACATTCTGGGTAAAGTTGCTCCTAGTTGGTCACACAGTATTTCCAGAAACATGCTGTCGAGAAAAGAAAAGCAAAATAAATCCATGTGCCAAAATGTATGCATTTTATATTCATGGTCTCAATGCAATCAGCTAAAAGCTCTAAAGATCTGTTACATCAGCATTGTACTTTAAACCACACAAGGCTTAGAAAAACATTACAGCAACGCCTTTAAATTACAAATATGCCAGCTCTGAACAAATGTGACTCTGGTAGGCGTTGTGATAAGCTTTTAATGGAATGGCAATGCCCAAAGAGTTGCTTACCTCTCTTACTGGTTTTGGGCAAACTTTGCTCTGATCTAAGGAAACCCTGAGAGCGGAGCTTATCGGCTGCTGCCAGCTTCAAAACCACCTCTTTGAGGTCATCGACCTGAGACACACAAAAATAAGACAGTGATCCTGCTCAAACCTGTATCGGCCACATGATTAGATGCCCTCTGCTAGGTAATATGTAATATCATTATTTTAAGGAGGCTTACCATGTTGGTGTATGTGTCCTGTTGCACCACATCTTTAGTCCCTTAAGAAAAATAAGTTGAAGCATAAAAAAAGTATCGTAAAAATGCACTATTTGGAACTAAGCATTTGTATGTACCCTGGACATTTATATTTCAACGTTATTTTTTACCTTTATTCCAAGACCCCCTTCCTCCATTGTGTTGCATCAGCAGAGGATAAAGATTATTAGCCTCTCTCTGCTCCCCCTGAACAGTGTCGTCGCTGTCCTCCACCTCTGTCACTAGTTTCTGTATGAGGTCTGCAGAGACAAACAACTCTCTGTTATCCCTCTCTGTTGTGGTGGCAATCGTACTTGTGGGCTATATGTAACCATTCTGCTATTAGGAATATAGCAGAAAAAAGTTGTTGCCATATGGTGGATATCGCAATATCTCTCTCTCTCTCTCTCTCTCTAATTCGATATTTTTAGAAAAAAGGGTAATAACCCCTAAATTGACAATGTGAATGAAATCAACGATAAGCAACAAGCATAAACATATATTTCCTACCTGCCGGTTCCAAGTTTGTGTCAGGATAAAGTGGTAGAGAATGTGTCCTTGCAGTGCAAATCACAGCTAAAAGGTAAAACAGGGCTATAGACAACATGGTGAGTAAATCTACAGAGAACCAGGTCTGGACTGCCTTGCCTTGGCTACGAACTTTACTTTTATATCTTTCTTGGCTATCCATCAAATCCTGATCAATACATTATCATCCGGTCCAGTCTCATTCATAATGGTTTTGACGTGATGGAACAGTTGTCATAGACGCAATTGAGGGGACCCTGTCAATTCAGCCCTAGCCTATCTGTGCTTGTACAGAGAGCCCAAACAAATGTTTACTCTCCAACTGCAATCAGTGGATGTTCAGAAAAGCTAAGGTGCTTTACATCAGCCACCATTTGTGTGTGTGTGTGTGTGTGTGTGTGTGTGTGTGTGTGTGTGTGTGTGTGTGTGTGTGTGTGTGTGTGTGT
>JAOEHI010011851.1:0-40678 GCA_025447815.1 Percopsis transmontana
AGAGAGAGAGAGAGAGAGAGAGAGAGAGAGAGAGAGAGAGAGAGAGAGAGAGAGAGAGAGAGAGAGAGAGAACCATCTTGGAACGAAATATTAGCAGACACATACATTCCTGGCCCAAGAAGGAAGTTTACTGTTTTGTTTAACAGTAAACTAAAACCTCATATGGGGAAAAATAGAGTAATGTTGGGCTGTTCCCTTTCCAACTTCCCCTGTTCCTTTGTGCTGTTCTGTCAATATATTTGAAAAGACTTGATCTTCTTTGCTCAACATTTGTGCGCTTTCAAACTGTTTGATTTCACCTTGGATTGTTCTGTGCAGAATACAAATGACCTAATCCTTCCTAAAACATTAGACTACTTACAATTACAACTACAACATTTAGCTGACGCTTTTGATGTCCATGTGCATCTGATGCTTAGAATTCCATTTAGATTAGAGAAAGGGACATTTGTTTATTCTGTTCAATTCTATTCTATTCTGCCAAAAACAAATTTTAAGCCTAGTTGAAAGGTTCTATTCTATTCTATTCTATATTCCAAAGGTAGGAGCCTAAATGTTATTTAAAGTAGGCCCACAAGTCCCTGATCAGAGTCACTGATTGAATGCATGCATGTTTATAATACTCTGGTTGTGAATTCCTTTATACATGCATCACACAGGAGGAGGTGGTGCCTTGCGCAACGCCCTCTTCCACTTGAAATAGGAGGACTCGCTAACTCTTCTCAAACTTGGCTCTGGTGAACCGTCTCCTCCAAGCAGCCATCGGAAAGGGAAGATGCCAGAATTTCAGGAACGATATAGACGGATGTCACAGTTTTATGTCTGAATGGAAGATCTCAGCTAGCTGTCTGAGATTGGTTTTGGTAAAGTTTGGACGGGACAACCGATTTTCGTATCAGTAACCTTTGCAAAGGAATCTATGTTCTAGATCAACGGTATAGACTACTGAACGGTTTTAAATTTGGGAATTTATTTTTTATGAGTGAATAAAACTACCTTGGAAAATACAGTATTCGGCACCAGGATGGATTCAAATACAAGCGTCAAATGTAAAATCGTGGTTGTTGGAGACAGCCAATGTGGGAAAACGGCTTTATTGAACGTATTCGCAAAAGACTGCTTCCCAGAGGTAAGCCTATATATAGCCTACCTATATTATTGATACCCGGTGGTTGTGTAGCTTAGAACAACCGACCAGACCGATACAGCCTTTTCATAAAGCATGGTATAACTTTCATATCCTAACTCTTGTCTTTGTAGGGATACATTCCCACTGTATTTGAAAACTACACGGCCAGTTTTGAAATTGACATGCAACGCGTTGAGCTCCGGCTTTGGGACACTTCAGGTAAGAATATGTCACACTGCCAATTTGAATGGAATTGAATGCCACAAATGGCATTGTAGGCTATAGCCTACGCATAAATTGGAAAGCAAGAGCAGAATGCCTTAACTTAGGATTGGTGGGCTGGCTGAACAGATATAGGGGGCTGAACGGTTTACTTTAAGTCCAGTTCAAGAGGAAACGTCTGACGCTCGCTGTCTGGAATGTAGGTTAGGCAACGGATCTTTCAAACAGGATAAACTAGACTATAATGCAACGTAGCCAGGACATTAACTCAGTTATAAGTCTCTTAACATGTCAGACTGGTGATTGGAAGAAAATTATGCCTTTTCCCCCCACCAAAACTATTCGCGTGGTAAATTAAACAGTGTCTGGATGTTGTGAAACGAGACCGACGGGGAATTTGACTAGTTTTTCTACTTGCCAACAAATTCTAGGCTACATCCAATCCACCCGCTCTTTATTTCACATCACTTGTTTTATACATCCCCCCCCCCCCACGCCCTCCAACCTACACACACACTTTCGTACTCACGTACTACACACATACACACACATTCAACCGTTATCTCTAGGGATCTGCAGCAGCCCGGAGTCTGGAGGTAATTACCTCCTGTATAGCCAGGCTGAGAGATTGGCTTGTACCCTAGCTGCCCTGCTGAGCTGCCTGCCTGCATGTGTCTGGTGGGGTGGAAGGAGGCCTTAGGAGAGGGGGGGGGGGCATTCAGGGAGGAGGGAGGTCTTTAGGTTGCCTCTGTGACCTCCAGCTGATTGTGAGCTCCCTGGAGGTTTGATGAGGATACTGCTGTGATTACACTACCAATCAGGTAGAGGCTGACATAAACACATCTGTTCACGCGTGCGAACCAGGGGCGGCCCAATAAAGGCATTCCAGCGATGCCTCTCTTGTCATAATGATGATGTGATAACATTGAAATGTTTGGACAACATTTAATAGAGTCCTTTTAAGATTTGGGGATCAGGTTTTGTTTTTATCGTGTTGTCGGGAAACAGTCCAGCAATTTACTTTGCTGCTACCAATATCTTAAAGTGATACTCAGCAAATCTAATCACAGTACATATGCCATGTTTATACACATCTTAAAGTTCTTTATATTTCTCTCACCTATGCCAGATGCAGTGGACTTAAGACAAATGACACGGTTAAGAAATGCCCTTGCTATGGGAAATAAAGTCACCTTTTACTGGTCACATAAGCAGGTGACATCAGAATCCGCCCTCAGCCACAGATGGTGTTGTCTGGCTTTCTAACCATCACATTGGTCCTCATCACAATAGACCTTTCTGGAGCACGCAAATGATAAACGGCACCTGAGAATAGTGCTGTAACCCAGTTCACTACAAAGGTCATTCCGCAAACAGACTGCATTGGTGTATCCAAGCTGTGCTAGCATTACAGCTTTTCAACTGTGGAAAATGTCAGTGGTCAGGCATTTGGTAACCCACACCCATGAAAAAGGTCTTGGGGAAGATTTTCTCTTGGAGAGCAAAAAGTCATGATTCAAAACAGATGGGAGTATTTCATTGTAGCTAACTCTTAGCGTAAGATAGTGGGTGTTCCTTGTTATTTTCAAGAAGCGTTATTGCATTACAGCGTTTTATTTCAACAGATCTATGCTCAGGTCTCAAACATATTGTTCCCATAGAAAAGTCCTCATACTATAGTGGGTGTGCAAATCTTTTCCAAAGAGGCGTAGACATTTTGTAGATGGTATGGTCAGGGCTGTGAAAATAGGGGCCCCTGCTCTGTTTGTTTAACATAAGAAACCTGACTCGCCAGACGTGAAAATATTTCATCATTGTTTACATCTGTTGGTGGGGATTTGCTCGTGGAACAAATGTGAAGGGTGGGGCTTATGATCGCAGCACATGTTGAGAAAATCTTGCGTGTCCAAATAGGCCTTGTCTGTATTGATCTCTCCCGGGAGAATTTTGACTGGGTTTAATCTGCGTTTAGGTGAATTAGATTGAAAATCGAAATGGAAGGATGGTGTCATTGGCATTTTAGACCCGTTTCTGGTGCACAGTGGACCATCTGGATTCCATTTGTGTATCAAAACATATTGGCCTTAGAAGGGTTATAAAACACTTTGAAAAGTAATAGATCAGGTTTTAAGTGATTGTTATGACTTTCCGTAATGCCGTGTAATAGCGGCATACTTGCCTCAGCATTCTTTTGAATTCAATGGAGCAATTCAGCTCATGCAGTAGCGTCATTCTATACGCTTTTGTGTTAAACGGAAAAAGCCCTTTGGCACAGAGCCCTGACGAAATGACAAAGCCTTCTCTTCAGATACAAGACACTGTTTTCCTGCATTAATGGCACCGAGAGAAAAAGACAGTGAAAACACAGAAAAAACACTGTACAATACATTGTGAGGACCACTCCTCTGTTATTGTATAGCTTGGCTTAACCTAGATATGGATCGTTTTTTATAATTACATAGTATAGTATAGTTACATCATTACCGAAGATTGTTCAACCTTAATTTAATTTAACTTTGCATGCTTGTGTTGAGGTAGGCAGCGCCCAGACAACCTTTGTCAGATGTTCCTCTCTGGCATTTGTTTTGAATTACAGTGCGCCCCACCTCATAGTGGAACTCCAAAGACCACCTGAGCCTGGGAAACTAAATAATCCTCTACGGCATTCCTTGTTGTGGAACAATAGGGAGGCTTCCAGACATGCAATGTGATCCAATGGGATCCGGGACCTTTACAGTCCCGGCAGCCTGAGGCACTGCTGCATTCCATGACATTGAAAGACCATACACAAGTCAGAAGGTTTATATTTCAGGATGTGCTGAGCATCCCGAATGAAATTATATGTTATGGCTTTCATACTTGTGTACACATGTGGGAAAACACTGCATTTTGGAACGTACACCTCTGTAATCTGAGCCAGAATGTATTTATTTTCAGTTGCTGTACCATATTGTGTTCACCGGAGACTCTATGACTCAGCTACTGCATGAGCATAATTTACAAACACTCACGAGTTTTGTTTTTCACTGTAATTTTATAAAACCGTTTCCCTATGTGATGCACATTCATGTGTTGTTCATTTAAGAACAGGCCTGTTGCAGTTCAAAATACTGTAGGGGCGGTGGCCTATGTTTAAAAAATGTTAATCCAGAATGTTTATATCGAGCTATGTGATATCTGTCATGTTGTTTATCAATATACACAAATCGTTTTTATAGATCTACAACATCACAGATAAATAACTAAAAAGGTAGTTACTACTGTAGTAACTTTAAGAATGACTTCTAAACAGCATTTATGCTGGACTTTTTACGTTTATGGTGTCATCATAATGGTATTGGAGAATTAGACTGAACTCTCCACTTTAACAATGTGACATTCCAGTGTGATCATTTTAACTGGATCCATAGAGGTCTATATTTGTTTTGGAGACACAGAACTCAAAAACTCAACTCGACCTTTGTAAAAACAACACCTCTAGCACTAGGAGAAAGACATCGAACCACAGTTGACATGAAGATCTCTCCTAATTACAGGTTCACCATACTATGACAACGTGCGACCGCTGTCCTACCCTGATGCAGATGCAGTGCTCATCTGCTTTGATATCAGCCGACCCGAAACCTTAGACAGCGTGTTGAAGAAGGTGGGTAAATGTGGTTTCCTGGATGTGTAGTGTCATATGAGACTTGTCCTCAGGGAATGTTCACCAAATCTTATCTAAAAACGAGGCTTCTCATGATACACTTCGAGGTGAACCCAAACTCGACCTTTGTTTTATCACAGTTCAGTGGCTTCGCTCCTGACACATTTCTCACAAACTCTTAGGGATTGTGAATTGTCATTATGAGAAAAGATAGCATTGGTATACTGAAACTATTTTTTTGTTGTTTTGAGGCAAATATCTTAGGCTTTATCAAAGAATTGTGTATTTACTTACAGTGGGTAACAATCACATTTCCTTCTTTATGAGAAGTATAACAATAAAAGCACATCATTGCAATAGTTCATTTAATAATAATGAATGCAATTTATGGCATTTCTCAAGTGCTTTTCATCATACAGTGATAATCTCAAAGTGCAGTAAACCGTAAATAAAAGATTAAACAGAACTAAAACGTGCAACAAAACAATAATATACACTGTACAACATTTCTTTTTTTTTTTTATGTTTCTAAATCTAAAAATAAGAAACATTGACAGGAACAAAGGGCTATTTACTAAAGTATTCTCTAATACCCGTGAGGTTTGACGATAGTCTGGTCGGATTTCATTCAACCAGTAGAGTCTCAGTCACAAAAATTGAATATCAGATGACCGTTGACCTGTGATGTCAGTGAGATTGTGCCAACTGTGGTTCAGAAATGGGTTGAAGATGGGATGGGTTACCTCAGATAGTAACACAATCTTAAATCTGTCTGCGCGTCAGACCTACTCTCTCACACACAGACCTAAGACCTAAGAGACTTTTTTACTTAACACAATGGTGTTAAGTAAAAAAGTAACTAAGTAAGTTGAAATGTAAGTATTATTTTGTAGTACTTTACTCAAGAATGTGTTTCCCTTCACTTCATCATTAAAATATACATTATATTTTACTCCACTACAGTATTCACTGGAAAACACACACACACACACACACACACACACACACACACACACACACACACACACACACACACACACACACACACACATTTATCCTGTTAAGGGTTTTTGTTACAGTGACCGGGAAGTGGTACTGTACGCAGGTAAGCTTTCTTCCTGTAAAAAAAGGGAAAATGTTGATTTCCACAACAAAAAGCCCCTGGAAAGCCATACAGGTTTATTTCGGCGGCTGATACATCTCAGGTTAAAGCTGGACAGAGTTATGGTGCAAAAACTGCATATACCCAAAATAAGTCATAAAGATGTCAGGTGCTATACCCTCGTACCGTGGGAGAGTCAGGGAAATGCCAATCAAGCAGCAGGAAGCGACAGGAACTGAGCTTACCTTATAATTTACACATGCAGGTCAGGTGCTATACACCAGGCACGTCGACATTGAACCCAGGACCTTTCTGCTGCGAGTCTCACACCCAAACCACTATAGCACATAGCACATCCTGCCCATGGAATACATTATATATTTTTGTAGGTTTTATTTAGATTAACCACTTGTAATACTTTTACATTTTTTGATAATTACTTACACTTAATGCCAGATTCATTCGGACTTTTATTCAAGTATTATTGTAATACGTTACTTTGAGTTTTACTTGAGTCCATTTCCAGCAAGGTGTGTGTACTTTTACTAAAGTATGAACTTCCATTACTTTTTTCTACCTCTGCATACTCACACATGATTACATTCACAGCAACACTTACAGTGTTCTTTGCCCCTTCTAGTGGAGAGGAGAGATCCAGGAATTCTGTCCCAACACCAGGGTCTTGTTAGTGGGATGTAAGTCAGACCTCCGAACCGAGCTCTTCACAAAGTCCCACAACAGACAGACACCAGTGTCATACGACCAGGTACGTTTAGCAAAAACGAGTCCTTTTCCATTGTTCTCTTTGAGTAAATGAGGAGTTCATTAATGGTGAGGGGGTGTAAAACGTGGGTTTGTGAGACTGTACCTGATAATGGGCTGAACATTTTGTGTTTGTGTTATTTGTTTAGGAAGACAGATGATGGATGCGTTTCCCCTTTAACTAATCTTTAACTTATCTATCCAATGCAAACACTGTGAAGATAAGCCTACCTTTGAGACTAGCGTATTTTGCTTTCCCAGGGCTCCAACACGGCCAAGCAGCTGAGCGCCCCCTACATTGAGTGCTCGTCCCTGCAGTCAGAAAACAGCGTCCGAGACATCTTCCATGTGGCCACGCTGGCCTGCGTCAACAAGAACAGCAAAAACGTCAAGCGGAGCAAGTCGTCCAGGGGCACCAAGAGGATGTCCCGCAGCCGGGGAGACCTACCCACCGCCGTGACGCACTACCAGCAGACCAAAGCCAAGACCTGCGTTGTCATGTAAACACGAGCACACGATTGACGATAGCTGTTTTGGTGTCAAGTGAAATATGGAGGAGACATTGAAGGAATTTGTTCAGAAGAATAATTTGACTGGCTTGGGCAGAGCTGCAGTTTTCTCCTTGCATATCTTGCGTTAAGCAAACATGACAGTGAGCAGTAATGTTTTCTTATTCAAACCTTCCCGTTCATTGTTCAAAATAAATGTTAAATCTCAAGATAACTTTATGGGTACATTATACATTAGCCATATATGTTTCTATACCCAGTGGAATAACCGGTGGAATTTTTTTGTGTTCATTAATAATAATAGTATAATACTATTAAATAATTGTTTAATAATGGCTTCATTTTCTGGAGCTTTAAAATGGTACCATTTCTTTGTTGTTTTGCTTTGTGGAACCAAAGTTTTTAGGGGATGCATTGCAGGGAGAATGACAGTCTAGGCTACACGGTCTAGCAAGGTTGTATCGTTGTGGAACCTATTAAATTTATGTTTTGATGTTGAACTGAGCCTTCCATATATTTTCCTCAGTATATTTTTTGTGATATCTTTGTCTACACCTGAAGCTCTTCAAATGAAGTTTTGCTACGATAAAAAACTGTGATGCTTGGTTCATTTCAGAACTGTCCAATTTCAATGTAAAAATGTATTTTTTGCCAAAATGTGGTATGAATTCTGTACAATTGTAATAGTGATTATAAACATATAAGCTTGTCTATGAGGAGTGTTTCTGTCTGAATCCTTTTCTTATAAACCTTGACCACAGTGGGCTGCTGAGTCTTATATATAGCACTCCTTGGGTAATGAATACTGTATCTTGGGCATTTAAAGCTCTTCTTTACACTCTTCAGGGCTTTCCGTGAAAATCTTATCAGACCAGGGATCTTTTCCCTGGTTGGTGGAACCACACAATAACTGGAATGACATCCATCTCCATCAAGCCTGCGTTTCGGGGTCCTTGGAAGCGAAGGCGCGACTTTGCTGCGTGGTTTCTTTTGATGTGTTCCTATCTGGGAGGCACTCTGCAGGGGTCGTGATAGCATGACACACACTCCAATCCAATTTGCTGGGGTCTGCAACAAGTTTTAGGGAATCGTGGGGACTGTGAAATAATCTTTTGAAAAGATAATGGTGGTATTAAGAATATTACATGTGCATTTTGGTTTAGTTCAATTTGACGAAACCGCATGGCTAAAGAACACGAGTAAAGGTCTTCAACATATTCTCAGCCTCAACCTTTTTATGCATATTATATTTTGTCCTGATCTTGGTTTCACAACCCAGAAAACAACATCTGATGAGACTAGTGATCTGTGTGATTGGGTTACATTAGAGGCATAATTGTTCAGGGTATTTATGCTAGGTTTCCTCTCCACTATAGTGCAGGCATTTCAATAAGGGTTGGTGTTTAGGCTGTGATAATAAAATATTTATAATGTGCTTCACATAATGACATGTAACTGGCCACTTAATTCAGATTCATTTTTTTCAGTGGTTTTAGTCTGTGGGTTGTTGTACATATCTTGTGCTACAATAGCTATAAGATAATACAGGGGGAAATAGCATAGATATTTTACTAGGTCCAAACTGCAGTTTGATTTGGCATTTGTGTGTCTGACACCCAACCTCCCCCTGCGGTGGACAATTCAATTTCCAAAAGTACATATTAACCTGCCATATTAGTGATGGTACTTTAAACAGAATTGATATAGGAACTAAATTGTTGTCTTTTATAAAATGCTTCAATGATTGAGGCGGAACTGGCAGCTTGCAATTTCACACTTCATTGCAGCAGCCATTAGGATGCCTGAAGATGATTCTGGCCTAGTGATTGGGACATATTCAGTTTTACAAATAGTATGTTTACTCGATTCAACAAATGCTATTTTATAAATGTAGCATTAAATAGTCCCATCGGACAGGCCAGTAATGGATAATGCAACACATAATGCAACACTCAGTGTTGTTGTTTTTTCTTTTTCCCAGCAGATTAGGCGTTCCAAGGAGAATTATTCCGGTCTGATATTAAATTGATAAACAGATGTTCTGTGCAGAAATACATTCATAAAAATGTACACGTGGTAGCAGAACTGGAGAAAAGTGTGGGTAGGAACGGCCCGACTCACAAATTCCTGCAGCGATGAAGTGTGAATGGATTTTGACTAAAGAAAACTCAATGCTGCATAGTGTTGGCAGAGTGAATGGGAAAATATTCTGCGCGGGCAGAAAGGAGGATAATCTCTGACAGACACACCCATATTTTTCAAAGCGACACTCAGACTAGCAGGAAAGGGGGATTTTTTGCATAAATCCTCAAATATGCATCCATCCCACCCCCCCACCCCACACACACATTATGTAACAAATACTGTATATTTCTTTATATCTTCATTAAATTGTGTGAGACATGATAGGACGTTGTCCTATCATGTCTCAAGGACGTTGCCTTGTCCAAGTGGATTCAGTGCTAATAATATCACAGTATGGAAGAGTTTGTGCTTTACAGATCGGTAGAGCTTCCACACATGAAGTGTCTGTGGTGGTTCATCGTCTCTTTAGAAGCTCTCTACTAATGAGTATACACAGTATACTACACTTTGACAACAATGGCCGTGAGCGTTTTCCCGCAACCCTAATATTTCCCCTGATTAAAGCAGTCATGTGAGAGAAGCTAATCTCATTTAAGTGCTTATTTTTCACGGACGGAGCAATATTTCTCTCATCACAAGTTTCTGCTATAGCCCCAGAGCACTTGGCCTTTTCTCTGCTGCCCTCCTCTGAAATCTCCCAGGATGCAGTAGTGCAGGCAGGGCTAAATTAGCTGGCAGAATTCTCTTCCTGCGCATTAGAGAGTCTAATCAGACCCAACTGTAGCAGGCATCATAGCTGACTTATAGGGCTAGTGTGTAGCATCCTGATGCTCCTGCGCGCTCTCCGTCAGCACCGCTGGCACTGGACGCACGCTGGATGCCGGGGTGTTGTGTGCCAGTGATGTATTGAGCTGTCCTCACCACCCGTTGCAGGGCCTTTCCATCAGAGACCGTACAGCTACCGTGCCACACCGTGATGCAGTTGGTCAGGATGCTCTCAATGGTACAGCGGTAGAAGTTCACCAGGATGGCTTGTGAAAGGTTCACTTTCTTCAGCCTCCGCAGAAAGTACTGTAGATGCCCTGTTGTGCTTTCTTCACCAGGGCTGAGGTGTTTAGTGTCCACGTGAGATCCTGGGAGATGTGGACACCCAAGAATTTAAAAGTGGAGACATGCTCCACCTCTGACCCATTTATATAGATGGGATTGTGTCTACAGCGGCAGCCTTTAGACTTCCTGAAGTCCGCAATGAGATCCTTTTTGATGTTGAGTGGCAGGTTGTTTTACGCAAGGGCGAAGCTATTGTCTGGGAAAGATTCTTGAGTGCTTTGCTTCAGTTAGCCAGTTTGCCACTTTGCTTTCTGTTTCTTGCTCGCCCACGTGACAAGGCAGTTTACTTTCTAATGGCATGTTATTAGAATCAGTTGTTCAGTTTGAGACACCAAGTTTAGTTATATAATGAATGCCATGAGAGGATCACATTGGAAAGGTAATTACTTTTAGATGAAATTAAACTTAATCCATGCATATAATATGCATGATATAATATGCATATATAAAGTACAAGATATTACAGTAATAGCATTCAAGGCTACAATTTAATATTTAGCAATTAAACCTTGAAGGATTTTCTTTGGAAGCCAAGCCACTGTCTGAAAATTGATAAGTGAGTGGCTATATGACCTTGAGGAACATTATTATTTATATGGAGGAAGAGGAAGGTATTGGTTTATTAAAGGCCAGGTGGATAATTTTGCTTCATGAACTCTCACTCTATTTTACAAATATGTTCCTTGTGTTGCATCATTATTTTGAGGATGATACCAAGCAAATTTAGTGAATTCATTAAAAGAAATTCAGACAATGAAAATGAGACGCAAATACTATAAGGTTGTCCCACACGTGCAACACGAACTGCACCGCCATCTTTGTCAACATCATCGAGTTAGTATTAGTTACTGCTGGAGCACAAAATGTATTGATAACTGTATGCTCAATTTGTCTGTTGGCCAAACACAAAATCTTGTAATTAATAAATAAGTTAAGCTTTGTAAGTTGGCATAGCACAAATCTGACACTGTTGCACAATGCGGCAATACACACGTGTTGGGTGTGTTATTCTTACTTGCTACCTTTGTTAACTTTGTCAGTGTCAAATATCAGTGAATATACAATAATTAGGTATCATTATATTCAGACACCCTGATTAGAATACAAATTATATTACAGCTTAGATCATAATGCAAATATACACACTTTCACACAAAGACACCGCATTGCTATGTTCCTTACTCTATATTCGATCTGTGATCACTTGTAAAAGGGTTAATTTCCCCTGCAGAACAGCTGAGGGCAGGAAGTAATAACTTTCTCATTAAAAGCGCTGCTGGGAAAGCTCTAATAAAACATCCCACTCTGCCAACAATGTATGGTATTTTATAAATCAGGCTCACCATGGTCGTATGGCAAGTAAAGACAGAGAAAAGGCCAGGGAGGATTTCATTCCATATACTAATGCAGTTTTGAAAACAAAAATGTATTGTATTATACAAAGTCTACTTGCTCTTTCGATCAATTTAGACTGATGATTCCAAGGTTTTTCCAGTGGAGTCCTAGATATGTCATATTAACATCGTGTAATGGAAACTTTTACTGTCTATGGAAACAGGCATTTCTCTATATTGGTGCTCAGTAGACCTGCTTGACACATTATGTTAACACTATGATGAGTTTTATTGTTTAGCTTATTTAACTACTACTCTGGGTTAATTATTGACTTAACAGTGACTGTTGTGTCTTTCTTTAGGCATGTTTTACAAAGTGCTGGTTAATGAAATGTTATAAAAATGTATTATCGAACATATACATGATGGCTCACCATTTTTCTTATTTTTCCACACCATGTTTTTTTTCTAGAGCAAGGCAAGGTCACTCTAAAGGTCAGAAGAGTGAAGAAAATAAGAATCTCTATACGACTAGCGGCTAATATCTACAGCGCCGCTGATCATTGCATTACATTCACATTATCATTATGAGTGTAGCTAAAACTGCACTTGCACTTTGCACAGTGTTTGAAACATAAACAGTGAACCAGGGAGGATGTTTTGGAGAGTTTGTTTGGAAGGGGGGGTTCCACACAACTGGGTTTCATATAAAAGCGATTTGCCTAACCATCAATTGAGTGGAGAACAATGTTTTCCCTCCCCAAGTCCCTGACATGAGCACAAACATAATTGCCTACTTACATGCAAAATCACAACTGCCCTATTTTGGAGGTCAGCTGGTAAATCTAATTCACACAGCGGGTGTAATTGCTTTGTTAAATCCGGGATTAAACACAGACTATTGATTTGGTAATCGTTTAACCTCTTTGTGTCCCTTTGTCGTCCCTTGTGACCCAACACAGATGCTATAACTTTATGCATAGAAATGTTTCCATGCATCTATAACATATTTTCTAATATGTAATTAAGTAATCCTATTATTTTAGTTATTATCTAAAATACAACACATCAAAATAATTCACAAATATATATTTGTACATATATTATTATGTACGTAATTATGTACGTACTGTATGTGGAAGTAACAACTACAGCACTGAAATAAACATTGTTTAGCATGATCTATTCAAAGTCTGCCAATATCCTCAAGATGGCTCAAGTATCAATTCCCAGACAACGATGTGGCACTGACATTTCGCTGCGGCCCATGAATGTTTAATGGTTTCACTACTGGGATTTCATATATTGTCTATTACCTCCCTCCATTATGACAATAATTCATTTTGATGGTACACTAACATTCAACTTTGGCCTGAAACCTATCAATCAAAAGTCGGCGGCATAGCCTTTTATGGTAAATTGTGTAATTGGTGCCTATCAGGGCTTGAAATCGACAACCTTTGGATGGATAAACTGTAAGCAACAGATTTCCAAAATGCAAATTAACAAAAAGCAATAGACAAAGAACTGCACAGTAAAACATTTTTTGTCAATAAAAAAAATGTATTCGAAAATATGTCTATATATATTTTTTCATTAGATAAAAGATTCCTCATTGTTTCTAATTCAACATCCTGTATATTGTATATCATCCACAGTAAAGAAGACAATAGGCGTAGGAGTGTCAGTAATGTGATTCATGGCCCCTCGGAGAACAATAAGACCATCCTTTAACAGGAAAGGGGAAATGGCCACTGGGATAGAAAAAATAACCGTTTCTATCAAAGGCTGAGTAATGACATCACTCACTGTCAAATGACAAACACTTAGGAAAAAAGATAAAATAAAAAAATATCACACAAACAAAACAAAACAAAAATGGCAAACATTAAAATTAAAATTAAAATGACAATTACATTTAGGTAATACAATAATGATTCAGTCTATGACCCATACATTACAGCCATTCTATTTGCAGTTCTATTATTTTATGCTATATATACATTTGTGGAATTTTAAATCCAGCGGCAGACAGGTAGTTAAAGGTTTTACATCGCTCAACAAAAATATGATGCCTCTACAGCGCCATGTGCTGTCCATACTATGTTTGGTTTTAAAGTGGTCACTGACCATTTACTTACCGTAGGGGTCTCCGCAATACAATACATTTGAAACTCCATGACTGTAGCTTTAAGGTAAACCCCATGAGAGACGTGTTTCACAACTGTGTAATTGCACACCATATGGTTGTTGTGGGTTTTAATATTTTCCTTCTACTGTTCATCATAAAGGTTGCCATGACGAGCGCAAAACCTAAAGTCCTGATGCTATCGCTGTTAGCATGGGGGGCAGCTGTTGCCTCCAGGGTCTTTTCCAAAGTACAAATGGAGGCTATTCATCAAAACAGAGACCATGTGTGTCCAGCCTTCCGGTGAGAGATATTGCTAACGCCCATTTCTATCTGCATATTCCCCTTGATAATTGACAGGATGCGAGAACACAATAGCTTTTTCAGCGCATTATTAGCTAATTAGCCATGTGTGCTAGCGCGCGATACAATCAAAAAGCCTCACTGCCAGACGTCCTCTAGGTCATCGCATTGATCTCAAGGAGAGATGCAAGATATATTTCTGCTCTCAAGGTCCCAAGGCAGCCGGGAGTTCTGAGGCTCAAGGGAAATTAGAATGCGCTGTTGGTCTCCTATAGAGTAACACAGAGCTACATAAAAATAGCGGTGTGAAACCTCAAATATTCATGTTGACCTCCAAAGTAACGTCTGCCTCCAGGAAGTGTTTGTGGCTACAGTCAGGTGACTTTACAATGTGTTACTGTTATTACTGTATAATATCATGTGGAATAATTTCACCCTGCATACAGTAAAATATGACTTATTTCTATCTCTAAAACATATGATATAGGCTACATCCAAGGTTGGGAAATCAATGCCTGCCTGGAATCCACACAAGTGAAGACAGACACTTTTCCCATTAATATAGCCATCCAAAATAATATAGCAATCCAAAACAGGGTCGGACTCAACAGCAGTTGTGAAATATCAATTGCCCATTTCGTCTTCGTAAATGTGCTTTCCTTAAAAATGTCTAATTTGTTTTGCTTTTAGTGAAGTAGTTATTCAAACAGTCGAGATCCTGCTAAAATAATAATACTCTGGGTATGCTTTGCATGGAAGCAGCATTTGGATCAAAGCTACAAAGGGAGCATACACTCCTGAAGACTGTTAATAAACCTGTCCCAGTGTGTCTTGAACCTGTCCTCTCAGTGAGTTTCCATTCTCCAGTTTGATGTTCTCAGGGCTAGCTACGAGTTGCTATAACCCATAACCCACCCCCGCAGGGCCTGTGGTCACTCACAGCTGCGCACTGCCTCATTACCGCACATGTTTCTGCATACTTGCCAGGTCTGCGTAATCGGGGCCAGTGATGACTTGACACGGCTGCAGAACGCTCCCAACAGTGATGATCTGACTGGAGACTATGACCTAGGTAGGGTGGGGTTTTGCTCCCACTGGCCCACGGTCTCAAAGCTGCATAAGATTGTTGAACAATAAATAGGCAGGATAGTCGAGTGGTCTAGGCTTTGGACTCCCAGCCAGAAGGTTGTGGGTTCAAGCCCCAGAGGTGGCCTCTGTAAGCATCCTTGAGCAAGATGCCTAACCCCTACCTGCACCATGTAATTGTAAGTTGCTTTGGATAAAAGCTTCTGCTAAAGGACCTAATTGTAAATATGAAGTATTAGAGCTGCATTGAACACAACAGCACAACATAAAACCCCTTGGTTTGCAGATGTGGGTCTGCAAATAAAATAAAACTAAATAAACACAAGCCAAAAACAATGGCTTGCGTTTATTTCATTATATTTTGCAGACACCTCAGCTGTAACAGGTTTTGCTGCTAACTGAGTTGACAGAGAAAGTTAGCAACCAGAGTTTTTAAAATATACATAGAATAATGTACTGCTGGTGAAGTGTTACTGTACGCTACTTTCTGCTCTTAACTGAACGAAACCTTTACTAACTAACAAAGTACTACTTACTTGTAAAATTTGGGTTACACCAAAGACAAACATATAATATGCCTACCATATCTTACCATGTACATTTCATACTGTATGTTTTGTCATTTAAAGTGTTTCCACATAGTAACTTTAACTATATAACTATCTGTAGAGTGCTTTCATGACACAAAATAATTTTAGGTAGACAATTTAATTACATTTGAGGATGCTGGTGTGAATATATTTGGTATATATTTGAGGATGGGTATTTTTACGAAGGCTTTGTTATTATAAATCTCCTTATGGAGCCAGGGTGCTGGTGTAGGATCTGCATCTCTGTTGGCATCAAATGGAAATCCACTGTTCCTCTTTGGTCCCTCCTGAGAAAGCAGCAGTGAGTCACCTGTGATCATAGTGAGCTGCCAGGAAAGGCTCAGCTGGTGTTAATAAAGCCTTCGGGCTAAATAAGTGGTTCTGGGGCATGTGCCAATCACTTATTCAGGCTCACAGGAAGACCGCACACACTGACGCCTGCACATGATGCTATAAAGAGCTATACTGTAGTCAGCATTACTTCTTAACACCTCGATTACTTGATCTGTGGAAATGAAATATTCGAAAAGATCTCGAAACATTTAGCAAATGTTATTTAACGATGCACTCCTCGAATGTGTGTGTGTGGGTGTAGGGGGAGGGGTAGAGAACAGGGTGAGCTGCAGGGGAAAGAGAGGTGTGAACGCCACTCAGATGCAGGAAGGACACAATCCAGCACACAATCCAGCAAACCACAATCCAGCAGTGTCCCTTTAAACCGGGTAATGTTTACCTTGTAGAAATGCCATTTGGCTTTCAGCAGCTTCACATGCGACGATCAGGACGCCTGCTGCAAAAGAATATGTGAAGCATGCCAACACTTTAGCGGTGCAGTGAAAGACACAAACGCTTTCTCTGAAATGAAAATCTGTGGCTCGTCTGCTCACGACAGGGCAAGTCAACAATAGTGCACCCCCACGCTGGGAGATTTCACGTTGGCTCAAGGTTTGACACAAGAGGGGGCGCTCACACCCACATATTAGCTTTGGCACAGCACTCCACTCCAACAGAGGGATACAAAGCCGTCCAGCTGTTCATCCTCCCATTCATTCTCCCGGTCTAAGATTGGGTCAGGGTGAAACAGAGACAGCAGGGACCGATGCTCACTCAGGTCTCCGATTTCGCTCAAGGATTTCCTCGCCGGTGCTGTGACCCACTGAGGATGCCGGGGTTCGCATGTCTTCCAGATGGAGCTCTGGCTAACTGGGTTAAGCTGCTATTCTCGGCCATGCGTTCCTCTCGCATATGCGCCACTGCCGCATGGCAACCAGAGCTACACGCCGCCCTGTGCACCTACAGAGGGCTACCCTACCTATTCAACTTCCTGCTACCTCTACTGTACACAAACCGCTGCTGGCACAAATCGCTGACATCATCAAATCTTTTGTTTGAATGAACAATGACTTGAAGGTACATTCCTCGATACTGTTGTATCGCCTCCAGAACCTCGTAATTGTGTCCAGCTCGTTGTTGTTTTAAAACACAACTGTGTTTTGAAAAATTAACTTTGGGAAGGCCGCACCCCCAGAGCTTAAAACCAAAATATCACACACATGCAGTAAACAGTTAGTTGAGGCAGAAACCCAAGGTTCTGGATGTGCAATAATACAATCGTGGAGTGCACCTTTAATATAAATTTAATGTAAATGTAGAGGCTGATTTGAGAATTAGAGTGTCTGTGTGTGTGTGTATGCAAACATGTGTTTGTCGACTAGCTGCCCTACCTCTCTGCATATTTCTAGTTTCATTTTAGCGCAGATGGATATCTTATCATTTCAAGGGCTAACATTCAGATGTGATGTAGCTGTAGGCTTAACCTATAACAGGTAAAGACTGCCACACACAAAAGACATTGTCCCTGAGAGATACATTTGTTCTCCATCACCCCTGGTCAAACAGGGCCCATTCATATTCGCACAGCTGCTGACAGAGGTATTTGGGCTTTAAATGTGTTGCGTTACACATCTCCACAGGTGGGAAGGCCGGGAAAGATACCTGAGGCTGGTCCAGCCCACACTGACAACACAGCACTGTTTACAGTTACCCACCCACCTAACGCAAACACAAGGCAAAATGCTGTCTTACTCTAGCTTTCATTTGTCATGGAGCTTGAACTTCTTATTCACCTGTTGTTTTTATATATGCAGAAGTAACTACACATTTGTAGTTACTTTGGAGGGGGAGGGTAGAGAATGGCTTTAGCCTAGGAGTTCTGCAGCAGGAGGGGTAGAGAGGAATGCCAGGCGCTCATCCCTCTGGTAGCCGGCATGTGCTTTCGGAGTTTAGAACCAAAGCAACGCTTGTTTCAACCATAAGGGCAACTGCCGACACGCTGAAGGAGTGTACGTTTACATGAGGACAATAGTGTTTCAGTAATGTGTTAGTCTTGAAAGAGTGCCTGTCTGAGATATCACCATGGGGTCAAAGATTCACAGCATTACCATTACTGTAAAAATATAGCAACAGCATTAATTCAGAAACTTAGAACTGTTGCTGACATTTATAGTACAGTTGGCTCACATTATAGATGCTTATATAATCAAGATGGAATGCAGTTCACTGATTGACATAGTGAGGTAGGATTATGTAGGGTAGACTTAGATTACAGTGAAAGCAGAAGAAAAGCATACAAAAAAGACATCAATAACCTCACTTATTTATACAGGACATTGTTTTCTGTATGTAACTTGGAATATGGATGGATTCAAATGTATATTCCATATTCCTAAGACTTGGGTAGGGTGTGCACATTATCGGTAAGATATACAGATATTATTTGGGTTTTAGGAGTGTGTACAGCAACTTTGGCATATGTACTTCTTTTGGAATACAGACTAAAATATCGTGTGCATGTAAACATAGTCATTGACTAAGCAAGCTAAGCACAACACTGAAAGACAAGGTTCTCTGCTCTGTTGCTACTGCTAGTAGTTGTCCAATAAAATAGAACCCACACACGAACAATAAAGGCCAGTCCAGAGTAAACATCCAGAGAAACATCCATTCTGCCTGTTATCGTCAGCATCTCTTATCTGGGACTGAAGTTTGCCTGCTGGGTTTTACCGTCCAACGAAGCCAGAGTTGTTTACATATCTAACACACCCCTCCCCTCCTTATGCATCAGTGTACCAACCTTCATTTGTAGTGTCTATATACCTGTTTAGTGTGTGTGTCTACTGTGTAAATAACCATCCAGTCTCAGACATGCATGTGTGTGTGTGTGTGTATGTAATGTGGGGGGTCCTGTATCTCTGTGCGTGTGCATGTCTAGAAGTGTATGTGTGGACATGCAGTTTTGTTCTGTTGACCTGGAGTCACCGCGGTACATTAAACATTTAATCTATTCTAGCTTCCTGTCGGTGTCCCAGTAATAGATGCCATCACTACAGAACCAGGGAAGTATAACATTGGAAAACACTGATATGCAGCTCTTTTTGAATGAAGAGCAATAGATGTACAACCCCTACAAGGAACACCTTGTAGGTTGAGGCGGCAGTCCAAATAGTGGAAATGTATTTTCAGACTTATGTACAGTAGTAAGACATATGTTTTTGAAGGCTTAAACACTCAATAAACTACATTATAAGCACAGTGGTGATGTGTCTCGATCCTAGAATACATGAGTTGAATAAAGTGAACCTATCAATTAAAGACAAGGTCAGATATTTAATGACTCCTATTTCCTCTCACAGCTACGGGGATACATACAGTACCTGAATTGTATTACATAATTGATCTACTTTAGCCTAGTATGGGCAACCCCCTATTCCCCAACCACTTCACCATTACCTCCAAGATTCTTTTTGTCACAAGAAAAACGGAAGATTTGTGCTCTTCTATTTTCTACACAGCTGTGTTGCCATCTGTCTGTAAGTAGATGCTTTATAATTCATGTTGCGGAGGGATACATGGTGAAAAGCGTTCACTATGTATCAGAGATTAAGCCATTCTTTAAATTCCTCTACTTAGCCATGTTAGACCGAAGTTTGGCCCTATTGACTAGGAGGACCTGTGGTGTGTGAGAATATGAATGGACAAGATCATTTCACCTTTCTCTTTTAAGACATTTTGTTCAGGTTCCCCGCCCCCCCGCCCCCAGTATCTCTACCTCAGCGTGCTACGACCCTGGCACAAAGGGAAGCAACATAAAGACACCAATAGCAAAATGTAACTTAGCAAAAGCCAATTCACCGGTCCAAAGTATTAATACAAATACAGTGGTGGCTGGCTCATCTGCTACAGGAGTTGGCCTCACACCCTGCAAGACTAGAGGTTATGGAAAACACACGGGACAAAACACAGGGTTTCTTAAACACTGTATTTGTCACATTCAGCCACTAGCTGAAGATTTAACACATTGATTGATGATTCTCTAAGTTAGATCCATACCATATGGGGTGACACATGCTGTGGGTCAGACAATCACAACAACCGCTGTTCGCTATTTTTGTTTTCCATTGAACACGGAGTCTTAGGGAACCATCAGTGTGGGTTTACAATAATAAGCCTGCCTGCGTTACCTGTGTATTCACTCCCAGGCGTCCACACTGCGGATGGAGGGTCATGCACCTAAAGGGTCAATTCTCGATTTTGTTGGCTCTGGGACTCGAGTCAATCTGATTACAAAACATCAATTAACCGACTTGCTTGATCTGATCTAAATCAAATATGTTTCAGCAATCAGTGACTCGCCATTCAAACGAAGGATGAAAGTGGAACCAAGCATAGTCTAAAAAACAAAAGGCTACGCTGTATTTTTACAGCACTCCAAAGATTCCCCATACAGTAGGTGCATTTGGGGTTCCAGGCTGGCCTAGTAGTACTGTATTTAGCCATCCAATATCTAGTGTCAAACCCATCAGATAAAGCAGCCACAAAGGTACAGTCTAAGTAATGTTGCTCCTTTAGCACTAAGCGTTATTGACACAGACCTATATATAGAGTATCTCACATTCTCCTGGCAGAGATGGTTTAGAGGCAAATTAGAGACTACGCCACCACTATTGCTGCTTACCTCTAATACTGTTACTTACACCACAACAAAACACTTATCAGGGAGGTGATTGGCACCCATGACTAGGGAGAATACAGTATATTGCTGGTCAAAATCAACAGTTGTGTGAACACATTATATGTTTTCAGGCTATAGCCAGGAAGAAAGACAGGTATTGTTAACCTGTCTTCAATAGCACTTCCCGGGTCACTGGTCACTGTGAAAAAAGGCCTATTTTCTTGACCATTGTTCAGACATGTTTACTTTGTTTCAGTGCCTTACAATAAGATTTGATATTTTCCTTTATGTGGAGAGAAAGGACAGAAGATTATTTAAATCATGTTGCCAATGGCTTTCTGCAGAGTCCCATGCCAAAATACCGCACAGTCACACAGACAGGATGTCACTGGCTTAAGTGTGGCAGCTGACTCTATTTATTCATGGCCTCTCTTCTCCTCTCTGTTTGTTCCTGTATCTAATGGGACACAGACAGTCTAACGCAGCCGTATGATCTGAACAAAGGAAGACTTGAAGTGTTATGAGCTTGACAGTGGTCCCGTCAGAACACCACTTCATATTAAGCAATACACCAGGGCCACCATGTGTGAAACTGCTTGTATTAACAATAGGCTGCGAAGGAGAAATGAACTGAGATGAGTAAATCGATGGCAGCTGTTGGGCGATCAGTGTGCCCAAGTCAGGGACTCCATCATATCAGCACTTTTTACAGTACCTTGCCGAAGGGAAGGCCAGGAGGGTGTTTTATCAGGTTTGGGTCAGCTGCCAGTTGGCAATCTATAATTCCATCAGCGCCCATTATCTAGACTATGGCAACAGTTTGTTTTAATGTGTGGAACACTGTTTAATGGGGAAATCAATAGGGGCTCTTTCTGCTGCCCCAGCATCCCTCAGTAAGTATTTTGGGGGTTCACGTCAGTGAATGAATGAATGAATGAATGAATTCATAATCCCAGTAAAATAAGTCAAAGCAAACTGATCTGTATTCACTGCACTTAATTCCTGGAATGGGACATTTGGGATTTACTGTATTATGACAGATGAAGAGGCAGGAACAGACAGGTATTATGATTCTGCAAATGTAAATAGAGGACATTTAACAATTTAACATTTTAACGTATTTCAGGCAAGGTAATTGGACGCAGGCTGCTGCTATAGGCGGAAACATATTTTAGACATGTCAAGGAGACATGACGTTTTTGCAAATGTGTGTGAAGTGATATGACTCCAGGCTCAATTTAAGGCCTGTCACTGTGACAGAGATAAAAGTGACGGTTTAATAAAGAAGCTGAGCTCGCACATGACTGACTCGTTATTGGGATGATGACGTCGGACTCTGTAGCGCTTTGATCAGTGACCTTACCCGGCTAAGACAGGTGACATTTACATTCTCTAATATCCTGTCTCTCATGCGGAATCCTTCTGAGATCAGACTGAAATAAACGCAGAGGCTTCGTGTAATCACTGCGGACACAGGCGGTGCCGTTTGTCTGACAATGGCAGGTGTCAATATTAGCATATATGCTACAAAAGTGTCAATATTAGCATACACTGTATGCTATAAAAGTGTCAGTATTAGCATATTGTTAGCATTAGCATTGCTGTCCGACGAAGAACCTCATCCTCCAGTGTCAATGTTAAATACAAATGCCCACAGAAATGACGATTTTTAAACATATGCTATTATCTCAGGGAAAGCAACTCAGTCTAAAGGACCAAACATTAAATCACAAAAGTACAAAGAATGGTAGATAGCTAGAATATTATAAGGAATGGGAGAATTGTTTCTGCCCTAATGCTTCTTTTCTAAAGCCTGCAATGTAGATATCAATGAATAATTCATCATAATAATAATTAATTGAGACTTCCAATATATAGAAACCATAGCTACTGACACACTATTGCAGGAAATTCTATCCTTGCATATAGGCCTACTGTAGAACCAAGTGGCACAGATATAACTATACCATTTGAATATACACATCCATATTTGTATTTTTTAATCAATGATAGCATCAATCATGTTCAGGTACTGTATACACACCAGTGTGCGTCTCTACCCTCTACTGAATTGACTGCATTTTTACAATGAAAACACATTTCAGAAGGTTATTTTTGCATCATACTGCACAATCAAAACGGCACGATAACCTCCCTTATACTTGTATCTCCATATAACCAGCTCCACCTGAAGTGTGCAGAGGGCAAATAAACAGCACAGCATTTGGCTGATTTGAACAGAAAAGCGTCAACAAATTTGGATAGAAATATGGTTTGGAAGATGATGATAGTGTGACCCATTATGAGAGACGTTTTCATATTTTTTCCTATTCAAATGAGTTTCCTAAAGTAACCTAAAGGTGATAGAGTGGTGTTGAAGAGACTGCTGCAGCTACAGCTTCTGTTGCCGACCATTCTTGTTTTTTGTTTTGCAATACCAATGTTGGTTCTTTCAGCATTTTGAGACAATAACAACAACGTGTTTCTGAAATTGGCTCATACAAATTTCTGACAGATATTCAACTTGTCTGTCAGCCGTCACGTTTACCCCCAGACTGTACGTCGAATTACATCCCATTCAAGCCTGAAATTTGTTGCCGACATTGAAATTGTGCTTGAAACATGCCAAAAACTCATAATGTATAACTGGGAAAGTGGGAGGAGGAAAAACTTTTGACTACACTTTTAACAAATGTCCCACACAAACTCCCGCAGTTGCATTGAATAAATAACATGAATAAGATTACATTTTAAATTACAATTTCTAAAATTGACTAACTCTGCTATAATGCTTTTCCCATTTAGAAAAAAAAAACAGGAAACAAAGGTTTGTTTTCAAACCCTTAGCCACAAGGTCACTTGCTAACCTTCTCAGAGATACAGACAAACAAACTGTCTGTCAAAGCAAATACCTGTGTCAGGAGCCATTTTCTCCCAACTGGCCCTTCTATAGCCTATCTTCTTCCTGTTTGTAAGACCGTTAAGACTGCTCTAGAGTCTAATGACGTTAACTGATAAATAGAAGAGGCTCATAAATTGTGAAATAGCTTCCATAATCAGTCTTCAGCATTTGTATAGCACACATCTCACATTATTATTAGCTGCAGCTCTATATTGCAGCTCTCCTTTGCTTCCTGCTGACTGCAGCAAAAAGGACATGAAGGCGGTGTACTGGTTCCCTGTTTGTCATGACAGCAATATTGTCTTAGCCGTTTTCTATCACATTTGGCCAGTCTGCCTCGTCAACACATGCAAGTCCAATACATGTTCTATTAGGCCTACAGGTTCCAATGTAAGTTTGACACTGCGCTGTTTCTAAATCTGCTCTTTACAAAGTGCATTGTGACAGTGTGTATGGTATGAACTGACTACTTCAAATCAAAGACTATGTGTACCCACAGGCAGAATGTACAAGTATATTGCTCTTGTGTAAGACCTAGCAAACAAATTGTTGATGGTGTATAAATCACATGCATGTCTTTTTGCTTTAAAGCACTAGAGCGTATTTATTGCTAGAGATGTGTACAGTATGAGTGAGTAAGAGGTTCCAAAGTACTTCTGAAAATGTGCAATGATTAAGTTAAATCATACACATTACATTGTCATGATACCTTTTACAGTCAGTTTTCAGCATTCCGTTAAATGTTAAACATGTGAATGTGAATTCAAAATAGGAGCTTTCTTGATAGTCTCCAAAAGCGAATATTTTGAAGGTCAGTTAAGGCTTGTTCCACGGCTGAATACCCTATGTCATTTTGGTTTACATATAGCGATCGCAAGACGCTTCCTGACAGCTTGTGTGACACAACGCACACTGGCAGTGCAGAGGTTGGCACAAACCCCAGGTGAAGGTGACCTGCCACATTTCACCTGCCAGATTCAGGCTGGGCCATCCCTAGAAACGTATCAGCACGCACGGCCTTGTCCGACAGATTGGAGGGTGTAAGGCTTTTACAAGCTGGTGGATTTGATACAGAATGATTTTGGCAAACAGAGTTCTCCTCAGTGCTTGCCTGAGAAGGACAAATAGTTTAAGTAAAGCTTACCTCGGCCTGTAAATCCCAAAAGGGAATGTTTGTATGTGAAAACAGTATATGAGACACACTGTAAGCCGCGACAATTCTCAGCTCTTTGGGTATCTACATCAATATACAAGCCAACGGCCTGGCTCTTGGAGATGGAGAAACATTTCTCTGCCTGTGTAAGTCTGTAGTCTGGTCCCTCTGTTGTGTCACAAAGCCTGTCAAATCAAGGTAGAAATAAAGTTGGAAATTAGGAGAAAAAAGCAAGAAAGTTTAAAGTCTAAGTAAACAACAAAGACTTAGATGCTGGTTGCAACTCAAACGCACTTAAACGGGTAGTGTATTTATTGTACAATCGCGGGGCTTGGTTTTGTATTCAAACCAAAAATGGTGGTGCAACTTTTGCTATAAGTAGTTTCCTGCAACAGAGGGATCATTTTAAAATGGTAATTCTGAACTTAGATATTGTGTTTACACTACAAATTAAATTACCCTGCTACTTTTTAGATTGCGCATGAAAAGCACCATTTTAATGTACTAACAATACCGTATCAAAAAACACAGTATTATACATCATCTGTTTTACTAGCCATGTTCCAGTTGTATAGTGCTTGTCCATATTCATTAATTCTCAAAACAAATCTACAATGTAATGCCTAGCGGTAAATTAAACATTTCATGGAGCTATGCATGTCGTCTTTGCTTTTGAAACATTTAAAACTAATTTAAAATGCATGTATTCTAATTTTCTTTTAGATTTCTAGACTGGTTAATTGAATTCTTAGCAGATTTGATAGAAGATATTCAAGCATACATCACAAACTTCGTCCCCTACTCAGTGTAAAATACCATACCAAAAGCTCCCCATATGTTATCCATCAGCACACACTCTTTCAATCTGTCGCACAAGGCCTCTCAGAAATTAAAACACCTGTGCGAAAACCTGAGAACATTAAATTGTCGTTAGTGAGCCAGAGAGTCCCACACTTTCCCACGACAGAACATCAAACAATGGAGCCCTTTATACTGTAATACGCAGATAAGTTTAGCTTGGGTCACCAGCGTCACATATTGTTCTGGGAAAAGCTCATTTCTTTGACCTACCGGTAAGGACCAGGCCTAGAAAAACATCATTCAGTTCCAAGATATATGAGTAACAAAGATCACAACAGTTTTAAAATGTATGTTTATGCTTATAAATGTTTATAAATTGAGTATAAACTAATGGCAAAGCCTCTAAATAGGGTAGGCTCAGTCAAATATCTTCTGAAATTTGTACTAAGTTACATACCTTATTTCCTTCATATCTGATAGGGCCACTACGCCTACATTGCAGAAGTGTATTGATTTATTGTATAATAAGTTATATATAATGCTTTTTGTTAGAATTCATATTTTAAAGTGTAGAAGTCTGTCAGGAGTACTCTTATTGTGAATAGGAAACCAGATCATTCTGTTAATGGCGAACATGGACTCATACATATATTAAATGTAGTATGTACCAGAACAAATACTCAACAGACCTGCATGCATATTCATTGAATCATTGATATGCATGTACCCCACAGCAATTAGTTTTCATTTGGATCATGCAGGTACTTTTCTCCATGATGTTAAGAATGAGAAATTGGAGCTCTGACACAAGTCCTTATGTGCCAAAACGGCCTCATGTATTCCTCAGCCTACAACTATCTTTTATTGGAAAACTCTCAAGATGGGCTGCATCAGACATGCCAGCTATGTACAGAAACATCAACTAAGCAGATGGCAAACACCTGGCATCAAGCAGCTAGCTTGATAATAGCTTTTTCACTGACCATATGGGCCTACAGGAATACAAATTGTGAGCTGTGTTTTTGTTGGAGTGTGAGTGTGTGCGTGTGTGTGTGTGTGTGCGTGCGTGTGTACAGATGATTGCACATTTGATGTGTTATCTTGCATGGAACTGCCCTTTGGTGTGAGTTAGACCATACCGGTTTCTTTAATGGCTTTCTAATGAGGCACACGTCTCAATGACGTGGTACCCAATTTATTTGCTCAGTCGGCAAAATAATTAACATTTCTACAGTAAATTCTGGGGTTTCACTTTCCAAGATTAAAGCCAAGCCGTTTCAAATGCCAACTCCCCACACATGTAATCTGATCATCTCCACTGGCGCTATAGCCAAGGGATAACAGTTGGACTGAGTGCTACGTGAAGCCCTAAATTCTCACTGAATACATTTGCATGTGGAAGAGTCATTTTAGAGTAAAAGGCGAAAGGAGTCTGCTGATTGGCCAATTGAACTATTCATGACTGATGGCATCAATTGTAGGATTGCAACCCTAAAATAAGCAATCTGAGGACATACGTTTTACCCTCTACTGAACAGAATAACCTATACTCTCTATTTAAATGATCTACGCATTTTTGGTAATATTTAGTCATTGCCTTTGTGGCAACCTATTGCCTCCTATTGATATTCTCATGTAAATTTACATGCATTTAGCAGACGCTTTTATCCAAAGCAACTTACAGTTAGTACATTTGTCAACAGTTGAACTGGTTAGCCACCAGTTATTGCAAGCAAACAACATTCTCCTAGAATGAGAACATCATCATGTCATCATGGTTACTTCACTTATGTACTTTTAGTACATTACTCGAAAATTATCATTCACTCCTCAAAACAGTCATTAGTTGCTAGCAGCCTAAATTCTCTAGCTGTTATTTCATATTTGACAAATGACGGGCTTTATTTACAGCTGAGTAGAGCTTGTGGGGGGAGCTTACAGTTTATACAGAATTGCCTTTACTATTTAGACAGAATTAGTATAGACAGGAATAGAGTGGGCCACTACACGCCCAACAGCAAATGTGTGTTCGGAACAGTGTACTGTACACTAGACTTTTGTAATTTTGAATTGCTCATACCCTGGTCCGACTATAAACCTTAATTAACACTGACAGGTGGGAACTACATACCCTCTAGTAGGGCCTACTAAGTTTTGGATTAATTCAAGTTTACATAGCTGTTGGAAGAAGCACAGACTTTTTAGTCTGTGCTTCTTCCAACAGCTGTGAGAAAATGTTCGTTTACTTCTTTAGGCCACAAAGCTCTTTGGCATTAAAGGTCATGAAATCAAACAATTAGGAAAAAAGACCATCACTAAGCCCAGTGTGTCTGTTGGCCTCTGTGCATGGTAACTCAACTAAGTTTACAAACAAATGTAATCAAACTTTTCAGATATGTTGACAGTTGGTCAAGAGGGAAATCTTTTAACAAACAATCAAAACGTCCCCTCATTTAGTTTAAAAGAATTCTGAAATTTGGTATATAGGTCCCTCTCCTTACGGGGAACAAAAAGTACCAATACAGTGGGACCCATACATTGGGTCACATACATGAGGGATTTTCGTCTAAAAATGTTTTTGTGAAAATGCACTAGAATTGCATGTTCTATAGAACCTAATGACACATCGTCGCTAAATGTAATAGAGCAGGTTGTTTGAATATGTATTTTAACTGCTTCTATAGTGTGTTATCTTGTAGGCTAGGTACAAAACAAATTAGCACACAAGCTGCTATGTTTGGACAGCCCATAAACACATTAATAAACACTGTTTCAGATTAGCACATCTGGTTTTATATCCTTCTTACATAGCTGGTACATCAAAAGAGTTTCAAATACCAGCTCGGCTTCAGGACGTAACATCTTCACAAAAATGAAGTCAAAAGAAGGTTTTTGCTCATGTGCTGCCATATGCATGAGTTAAGGAAGAACTTACTTTCGAAATAGCTGTATTATCAGCCTTATCTTTGTTTAAGTAGACATGGTTCAACAGATGAAAGGGCTATGGTGAGTTTTTCATGGCAGTTAGGCCACACAAGCGGATCAAAAAGGTTTAACATGCCATAAAAATAGTTGGCACGAGACATTAGCACTACTTTAACGGCACTTGTCACAGCATGCGGTGTCATTACCATAATGCTTCATCTGGACAGCGGGCCGTGAGCAGTTGGGAAACTTGGCATTTCTTAAAACGATGAAAATTTTGTTTTTCTGCCGAAGACAGTGTTCATGAAGGCGTTGATAGTTTCCTTGTGTTTTGGTACCCTTGTTCCCGTTGTTTCCATTGTGCAGGATAATGACTGTCAAGAAGAATAAATTAACCAAAAATGTACAAATGTCATTACATACATTGGTACAAACCAAAAATATAAACACATATTTATTATATCCTATATAAAAAAGGGCAACATTTCTGTAGAGTAGAAGTACACATCTGAACCATACCTACAGTACATTATAGTTTAATTCTAAATCTGTTGTTATAAGTCCCCTCTCTTCTCCTAAATCCCAAATGTTGTTCTCAAAGCAGGCACAGGAAAAGAGATAAGGTGATTCGAAAACATATGTGCGCATGGCTTTGTTTTTGTGACCAATGATTCTGTAGCAAACTGCTCTGCTCTTAAGATTAAGTGTAGTCAGTTAAACGTTAAAAGAACTAAATATGTATATTAACATGACAGTGAACTACATGTTTAGGGAAGCAAAAATGTTTCTTCCTGCACTGTAATGGAAAAACACTGTCTGCTTGCCTTACACTGGATTAAGCTGTGACTTTATGAAGGCTGAAAAGGCTGGCAAAGCAAACTATCCTCTGTCTGCCTGCATTGTCTTGGGTCTTCATCTCTGAACAATGTGAGTTACAGTGGGTCTCTGAAGAGCCCAAAGAGTCTTCCTCTGTTCTCTCACCCAGCCTCCCTCTCTTGTCTACCTAAATGATTGTACACAGATGGATAATGCTTCAAGAGCAAGAGACCCACGACATATAGGTACCTACCCCCATTCATTTGAAGGCCCATGTTGAATTTAAATGAAAAATGAACCTCCACATGATCTCTCTTTGTGTGTAGACGTCACAAAAATTGACACTGCAATAGGCAGTGTCAATTACTTATTATTAATAAGTATCACGAAGACAGAAGCTAGTACCACAGTAAATACAAACAAATGAATTACAATCTCATATAAATGCATTTTCATTTTTCTGCTAGTTCATGCTTGAGGTCAAATGAGTTTTACATCAAGTTACAAGACGTTTTACGTGAAACAGCAGTGGTTGGGTCACCAGTGTAGATAAGCAGAACAAAAAAGTGCCCCTACTAGCCCCCAAATCCGGTCTGACATCACACCTGAGAACAGTTTGGTTTGGAAGTTATTATTTACCACATAGGTTGGTGTTTCCTAAATACAGTATGTGCATTGGTGGTCAACGCTGGTACTGTATATGCTGTGGAAAAAATATAAAAACTATCTTTTATCTTATGAAATTTTATTTCAGTGCCATTTTGACATGCCTTATCCAGTTATTTTAATAGATCTATGTGTGTTGCCCTAAGTTATGGTTACTTGGATAAATGTGTGATGTGTTTTAATTATTTCAAATAGCGGCAGTTCACTCCACAACAGTAGGTAATGTGCAACCAGCAATACCCCTATCCCTCAAAGCAAATCCATCAAACTGTGAGTGGAGTTGACCTTTACCCCAATATGTCAAATGAATTACACCCAGCCCACACCTAAACAATTTTATTTTATTTTACATATTTCTATATGATGTCTTGATGCACATGGCATTGCAGTGAGCGATGAAAAAGGCCCCTTTGTAGAGCACAACTAGAAAACCGCAACCCCAAACCTCACATCCATTTAGTGAACACCCCTTCGGGAATAAAGAGCCAGTTGGAAGACATTAGTGTCAACATGAAGGCTGTCGTGTGCTGTAGTTTTTGTTATATTATCAGTAAGTGTTCCCATGGCTGTATGTCCATTCAGGTGTGCAGTTCCATTGATTGACTTGACAAATAGGTTCTTGGTAATGGAATTTGGTGCCCTGTGGCATTTGTGCATATCGCTCTCACCTCCCAAGAAGAAAGTTGTTATATTTGATGAATCCTTTAAATCATTTCATAATTTTAAAGGAACCTTAAGTGTTTGTCATTGTGTTTGAGATATCTAGTTAGACCTCCTGGACCTCTGGCTGGTTGTGTCCAACCTCTGCTTGAGTGATATCTCAAATCTCAGAATCTCCAATGTCAGTTAGTTTTGCCCCATCACACCAATGGAATGAACCATGGCTTTGGAGCAGGGCCAAGTACAGACAAGCCACTGGCAGCGTGTGAACCCTGCTTTTTTAACGCAGCAGTAAACGCTAATGTCAAAAGCTGTCAGGGATATAGTTCTCAGAAGCAGTGATAGAACGTACAGTACAGTATATACGTCAATTTCTTGTGCGTAACACCTCTGCAAAGAGGAGGACAGTTACTCTCGAGAGCTTTCCTTTTCCTTTTCACAGTGTCCCCTTTCTTGTTGACACTGTATGTCAACAAGAAAGTGAAAACCATTAGAATGTGGAGCACAACTGGAGTCATTATTAATCGGGTGTTTACAGTGGAAACACCTAGATACTTCATGGCTGAATGGCATATCAAAAATAATTAATTGTTTACAGCTTTCATTGTCATACACACATATATAGGGTCAGTCAGACAAGACCTATATGTCAATTTGCTAGTCAGATTCAATGCTGTAGCTTGCACTTTGCACTATGTTTGGTGTCAATTTTATTCTTATTATTATCTTCTGGAAGCTTCGACTGTATGTCGTTCATGTTTCCACCATTCACACATTTTTGTATGTTCGAGTACAGGACAAATAAACATGCTATAAATTACGATGCTATTCATGCTGGCTTTTATTAGCTAAGTTAGTTTGTATGTTGGAATTCATGCCGGTTAACCTCAGCATATATTGTCCACTGAAAGTCTCTGTAGAAAAATTTGCAAAGGATGGGGGTCAAAGGGTGAAGACTCAATATAAAGGAGTTAATGGTGATTGATTACCTTTCCCTGCGAGATGTTCCAACCTCTTTACAGAGAACTCTGTTCAATTAGCTGCAGAAAGTTCATTCTTTTTCAAAATCAATTTTGTCCATATGGACAGAGAATGAACAATGGATTGACCATTTACCACACAACTAAGTGATTATTTTATCAGCAAGGTTGCCAAAACCATTGAAATACCTTCAAGTAAATGGACAGGGGAAGAATTCCTTTGTGAGTTCCCTCTACTTGTCATCATTTCAGATGAAAAACAATCTGTGTCAGATTACGATCTCGATATTTCATGCATTATCATCGCTTTACTGTAATTGAATACCAACGACTAGCATTTCCAGTGCCTGAAAACCAGAATGTGTTTTATCCCCAGTTTGCTGAAAGGTCACAGATAATGGCTCCATATACGGTGGAGTGGTGGGGAACCAGTCAATGCAGGGGCGAGTCCGGCCGACGGGCCCTATTCATCATGGCGGACAAATTGACAATTTACACTGCGTGTCTGAGGAGCAATGGCTTATTAAGGCAGCTGTGGCGTAGCGTAATTGTTTCATAACCATGGGTGAGCTTCTACACAGCATTGGCGGGGGGGGGGCGGATGGTACAGCTCAAACGAAACCATATGAATCACATCATCCCTGCCTTTCTGCTTAATAGGTTTGCTGCACTTTCCCCCGCATCCCTCTCTATTTCCATCCCTCCATCCCCCAGGGACCTAATCCCTAATAGTATCTCTCAAACTCCCACCTCCCTTCCCACAGTTGCCTGCCATGTTCTTAGTGACCATGGGGGTCCCGGTCTGTATTTTCCTGCAAATAGATCAAAATAAATTGTAGCCTGCAGGGATGGTTCATGGTAGTGGTTGGGGGTGGTGTGTGTGTGTGTGTGTGTGTGGGGGGGGGGTTTGGAGGCAGACAGAGAGAGGGCTGAGAGACAGCTAAAGCCATGCCGAACTGTCACTTGACCGTGACGCGCAGATGAGGGTCTGTTTTCCACTCGTCCTCCGTCCTCCGAGAAGGGGTTTATTGAATCACAACACACAACGTGTGTGTGTGTGTGTGTGTGTGTTGGGTGGGTTCGGGCATAACCTTGGGGCCTAATGCTAAGACATGCCTGGGGTAGGTGAGGATATAGGGGTGGCTGGACTAAGCCAAATGACCAACAGGGATCCTCGGCTGCTTGTTGGGGGTTTTGGCGGGGATTATGGGCCGTCACATTAAGAGACACAGCAGGACGCGGCAGCCCTGTGGGTTTCCCATGGCGGATTTTTCGGGATTAATTTTCATTTCTATGAAACGCCCCAGAAAAAATGCGGCTCCTCCTTTCTCGAAAAGAAAAACACTCTTTTAAAGGTTGCGCTTCGTAGAATCGATAATCTAGGAGGGATGTATTCAGGCTTGGCGCTATGCACGTTTCGTTTACTTCACACATAGAGAATGGCAGACAAACACAGTGGATGTGTTTTTGTGTTTTTAAGGTCTTTGGGCTGCTTTGATTGGGTGCCAGTTGGTACAAGTGGTGGTCAAAGTCTTGGGCTCAGAAAGCTGGGAAGCTTGGCAGCGCAGCATATGGAGAGGGGAGATGAAAGCAGATGCAAGCGGGGGGGGGGGCTAAGCTATTGGATGGAAAGCCTTCCGCAGAAATGAACGTGACCAAGCCATAGCCCAATGCTCTTTGTTTCTGTTGTTTTGATTTTATCCTTTTCTCATATCGTAAAGGTTTGTGTAAAAAAATGTTTTGTGGAAACTAAAGCTAAAGGAACTACCTTTTAAATAAATGTATACATATTTTCTCTTAAACAACAAAAAAGGAAACAAAATTGCTATTGTGCTATTTGCATTATTTTTTGACATGTAAAAGGTCACCTGCCTCTATCAATTACTATCGGTTTTGCCGCAGGTGGCGACTGACATATGCTAGTGAAGTGAAGACAAACTGGAATGACCTACTTCAATCTAGAATAGATAGCCAATCTATAATAGTGTACTGATCAATCTCATAGGGGGATTCCAGAGGCTAAAATGCAGATTAGCCACGTGATTTCCCCTCTGTCAATGGGAACGTTGAGTTAATGTATTAGTGTGAGATTAATCTTTGATACTGATAATCATAACTTGATGAAATAGTACCCTACTAAATTATTGAGTAGCCTACATTTGCCTATATTTTATTCAAATTGATATTTCATTTCATTTAAATAATTAAATTTTAATCTTTTCCTGTCTGTCAGAAACAATCTGCCTCTTTCTTTGCTCATTTGTAGCATGGCCTTTATTTTTTTCCTTCCAAATACATTTTACATAATGTTTCCTGTAGGTTTTCCATTTAACTACGGTCTTAGAGTGAACTAACTTCTGACCTCTTCGATTTTACTGTCAGGGCAGGTAATATAGTAGTTGCTGGTGAGTGATTTGTATTTTCAACAGTTATGTACCACCCACTTCCGGTTTTAATTCAAAAACAAAAACGAGCTCCGATTTTTTTTTTTTACTTTTTAAAAAATTAAATACAAAATGTATTGAATTAACGTGGCCCCCGTCATAAATAAACAAATATCATTGACATTTTTGGTGCTTTGTACTACAGTGTACTACAAATGCTTTGCCAGCATGTAATCATTGGTTTTGTAGAGTTGTGAAGACAAAGGTTGAATCACCACCTACTTCTTCTCCAAAAATCATTGGACAGAATTTGGTAAGGGATTTTATAACCCGGTTTTTCTGTTCTCAATCAAACACTAGATTGATATCATTATGTATTTTATTTCCTTGCATCCTATGTTGATAGCAGTTTCGCACGCTAAATTCCATTTGATCACATCAAAGGCTTCTCCCAAAGTTTCATCTTAATACAAATTAATTCAAATTTGCACACATTCATCAGTACAAACACAATTGTGTGTGCGTGAACATTATATTCAACAGCATCATGAATACACTAACACAAATGTACATTTTACAAACCTGCTACACTGGGAACAATTAAAGTGATTGATTGATGTACAGTGCTAAACACAGGAAATTGGTGACTGCAACAAAGGATTTGGAATTACAAAATATGATTAAAAGACCATTCTTCATTATGCACACATGATATGACTTTGATAGCAGTTTGTGTCATTGTTGATGGGCATATGGCAAGGGTCCAAATATTACATTGTGTTACCATAGTCACTGCATCCCTTGAGATAGCAGTGCAATTAGTTGTCTTAATTACTTTCAACATTGTTTTGAAGGTCGACAAGACAATCTGACGGTTTTATCAGCAGAGGAACCAAACCACGGGCCATTGTATTGATTCACACATCCTAGCCAATAGAGCTCACATTAAGGCTTTAGCCCTCTTATGCGATGCATGCTAATGTGCCGATGCTAGCGAATGAAATGTAAAGCTTGTAATTACAGCAGGCCATTAGCTATATTATCATGTTCACGTCATGACGCGTTTAATGTCTCCTTATCTTTTCGCACATATTCCTGTTACATCTGCTCTGCCCTATGTACACTTAGGCTCTCCAGACTTAATCAAGGGTGTTATTAATACAGATTAAAAGGCCCTTATGAAGCAACACAAATCTGGAAGCTTTGTCACCCTGTGGATAAACTCATGGTAGTTGTGTAATAAATCATTTTTGTCAACACCCATCAAACATGTCATGTCATTACAGTGTTTTGGGGAATTGCAAAACCTTTTTTGACGCACCAGTTACGAGTTAGGTGAGGTTTACAACAATTCACATTAAGTCCAAACTAAAATGATTCATGGAGTTTTCATGCCATGAACCACACCCATAAGGCATGAAAAGTCGGTTGAAAGATTACTGCACAATATAATGGCCCAGGACAAAGGTTACAGTTGTACACGATATTCCTTTGTGTATGTTATACCACCCAAGGACTTGCTGAGGCCCATTATGTGTACAACTTCAGAATGATGCAATTTTCTGACATTGTTTATAACAAATCTTGATAGTAGGCCTAACCCACGCTTCAGAAATACCATTATTCATTATCTCTACACTGTTTGCATTCCACTTGAGTCCTAAACCTGCCATTCATTCATCTTCATCATCTAGCTGGGCTTTGATGTGATTGTCAAAACAATCGGAGTGCTGTAATAAATACAATGCGGGGGTCACATGGGGCTAATGCTCTCTCATCGTGTCATCAGAGAACCCTCACAAGCACATGTGGAAATGGGGAAACAAACAAGTTTTACATTTTCCCTCCCCTTTAAATGTAAAGAGGCTGTGGTGGTCGTTGCCATGGCAACTCTATCCATTTGCGAATACACGGTTGGGATACGCCATCCCACTGCCCCCACCCCCTCACCCCCTTCACTGTCAAAGAGATGAATAATTGACATGTACGTGTCAGAGACATGGTTCCAGCAGTGAACAAATGAGTGGGGGTGGCGAGGGACAAAATTAAGTCTCCACGGTGTTCACCACGGGAAACCCAATCCTGTCCCAGGAAAGGCAGAGGGACTTGCCTCACCTTGTGATTTACTATTCTGTTCAAGTTGAAAAAATGGATGGCAATACATTTATTAGTACTATTTATAAGTTTGTAAGTAGTTCTATAAAACACTTTCATCAATAAATTAAATTAAGTAAGAGTATATTAAAAAAAAAAAGGTTAACTGTGCTGAAGAAAATCAGATGCATTTGTTTCACCAGATATGTTACAATATTAAATAATTTTACAATGTGTACTATTCAGAGTATCGTTTAAGTAATACAATATTTAATCACATACTGACTATTCATGACCTTCAAGGCCTTCATGACATTCAAAGCCCATCGCATGTTTCAATGTATGTTTTAATGGTCTTTTTGTTAATTTTTTTTTTAATGGGGACTGTTTGAGGACAGTATTTGGTCGGGTCCAAATATGTATCGCTCACGTACCGAACCTGCCACCACAATATTGCATACTATCAGTATGTGCCGAAACACCATTCCCAGAAGGAGGCGAATCTAGTGAAAACTGATGATCCTCACGATCGACACTCTGTCAGGATAATTGTCTGTCGAGTGGCTTGGTGGTGGGGGAGAGAGCGTTGACCCAAGGCATAACTCCTGTCCTTAATGACAACGCTCCCTGTGGTGGTGGTACGGGGGGGTCGGTACGCACGAGGACCTGGTCGGGGGGGGGGGGTCAGTCGAGGCTTGCTGTCTCGGCAGAGCACTGACTCCTTGGCTGACATGTTGACAAGGTGCATGCTTCACCAGTGTGTCAGCAAGAGATACAGCGGAGACCCTCCCCACAACCCCCACCCCAATTTACTCCCCTCTCCCTAAATAATGAGGCCTTCAGGAACCCATAGGATATGACATTCATTCAACAGGACAAGGAATGTTAAGGAATGCACAGGGGTGATATGGATGTATGGATGCAGTAGCTTTAAGTCAATGTTTACTACTACTATTAAATAAACAACAGGCTTTATGAGAGAAGAAGAACTTGTAATAACGACATGGTTATTGCTAGTATTGGGAGTACTAACCTATATTTTAACCTTGGTATAGTCAACACATGGATGCAAGCACGTTAGAAACATGAAGGAAGCGGTCTACAACTCATAAAAACCCACGGTGTGGAGCAGTTAACCATTAATTCAGCGGCATGCGGCGTGTGTAACAGAAAACATATGTAGCCTTACCAGAACACCCAAAGTTCAAAACAGCCAACAACACTCGCCACACACACACACAGAACTTGGGCTAGTGACTCACTAAAAAAGCTAAATGGAGCGAGTATTGAGTCTTCTTATTAAAACATCTTTTAATTCATGCATGAACTTGAACAAGCCAAAACTGGTGCTGTTTTTTGAACACCCATCAGGAGTGGTAGATCATTCAGACACTTGTTTTATATTCGAAACAACATAGCTCTCTGTGGTAACTGTTCACACTTTTACTCTCCTGAATTTTCTACCTCAGAGTTGCTTGGGGCTTAGCAAGATGACTGAACACAAATAACAACAGTAAGAAGACCCCATCCGAAACCAGTTTAGTACACACCGGTCATTACAGCTTGTTACGGCCTAGGAGGTTTTCTCTGGCTTCCCTTTACAAATTCTTTGGCCTGAGATCAACAATGCCACACTCTGAGGGCGAAGCAAAATGTTATTCCCTAATTGTGTTCTATCTTGTCAGTTTCCTTCCTTTCTATTGTGTCATCTAGGGGTGATACTGAAACTGGTTTCTGTGCAGCTGTTCTATGATGATGATATCATTCTTTATCGGTTGGGGCTACATACGATTAGCTCATCTGATTCAAAGCAGAAACCTTCAGGATGGTGTCATTACCAGTCCAACACTGATCAAATGAAAGTCTTCAGTAGTCACACCGGCTGCAGTATTAATAAAATAGACATACTGTAACTCCTTGATCCGGTTGGATCTCAGATTTGATATTGTGTTGGGGAGAAGATGGCTTCAGATGTATAGGATAATTTTATGGAAATAATTGGATTTTGCTCCAGGGGTTGTGCTTATTTCCCTCTTGCTAGCATTCATAGCATGAATACATGCATCTTAAGCAATAACTGCTATTTATGCCTACATCTCCAGTAGACAGGTTGTTTAAAATTAAACAGATATATCCTAGAAATGCTAGAGAGATGTTAGAGCAACAGCTAATAATGTTGTGTTTTTAAACATTTTTTGAATACATTAATAAAGGTGCACTCCTTTTTTTGTGTCTGGAATTACTTTTGGGGTTGAAGCCAGTGTTGTTTGGTTTGAAACCAAATTAAGTGTATGCCCTCTAGCACCTGAGATCTGAGTGGCTAGGATTCCTCTGCAACCCTCCCCTAACAGAGCTCATTGCTCTCACTGTTCTCTACCCTCCCCCTACAGCATGGGTTTAAAACAAGCTGGGACTAAAATGTGTGGTTCTGGGGGCAATCATGGAGTGTACCTTTGATGTGCATACACACAAATGAATAATGTAACATTTCCCCTTGTGCATAGCCTACAATATACACTTTTCAATGGTCACTTCAGCTAATTTCGTGTATTAATATACACTAAATATATGAGCGTCTCTGATTTTGATTGATGGGCACAAGCTAATGGGGATCCTAATTAATTCTAAAAAGCTTTTGGAAATTCAACTTGAGACTTTAGTGCAGGCTAGCTAACTAGCAAACTGTAATTTCATGTGAAGGTCTGTATGCAGTCCCCAGTCTCAGGACAAGTTGAAAGAGCAGGCTATAAACCAATTTAGCTCTAGCTGCACCAGTGTATCTTGGGAGATTTCAAAAGAGGGCAGTAGAGAAAAGAGATCTGTGGAGCTAGCAGAGTGTAAATGTGTGATGAGAAGAATATTGCTTCTGCCATGCAAAATGGCACTCAAATAAAATAAGCCTTTCTCTCACATTATTTCTATAATCATATACAGTGAGTGCTCAAGGCCGTTGTAGCTTAGAAGAACTATGCCATTACCAGTTAGTGATCACTGATGAGTGGACCATTAGGGTAATACTGTTGGGTTTTGGAGGGGTTTTCGTATTTACATTAACTTTTTAATTCAAACAGAGAACAGCTGGTGTTCTATAAAGCCTTTATTCTAGCCAAGACACTTGGATGTTATTAGTTTAGCTGTGTATTTTTTACACAGATATCTGTACAAGTGAGTGGACCAAGTGAGTATTTCCAACCCAGACTGCACATTAAAATACATTTCGTTACAAAAACATTGTTGTTTTGGTTTAAAACTCATGCGCATGCCTACCTGAGTGTAAGTACTCCTCTCTGCTCCTCCCCCTACAGCCACCCACACTTTGACGGAGAGTTGCTTTTCAAAAATAGTGAGCTGGGGCAGAACATTCTGCAATGGGTCCAGGAGTTGTAGTGATTTAAAAAGTAGAGGGTCTATGAATATACTGTGTACTATTTTGGCAGGGAGGGTCTATTGTGGTGCAGCTTCTGCTGCTATTTAACAAATGAGTGTTGTGTACTCCCAGATATGTGCTTACATCGGCTCTTATTAGAGAGTACAATGCCATACCCTTTAATAGCACTGTCACATCAGGAACAAATGACATTTTTGGGACAATGAAAGCAAAAGAAATTTAGACAAAATTCATGTTTGACTCCAATATAATTGTGGCATGCATCAAGCTGTCTGAGTTTAATACTCTGGATGATGACAACGTGATAAACTGCACACAATGAAGGAAGGGGTCAGATTAAAAATATATAACAGGCACATACAGGGCCAGCAGAGATGCAAATGTGAGATTATTAACATTGAGAGTTCAAAATGGTCATCCCCTGAAACATCAGGATCCATAGGGTGTACAGTATAACAGTAAGCAGGTGTGAGCAATGTGTAATATCGGGAAGTTAACTGTCCTATTCTACACAAGCTTTATTGCCAGTGATACAAGTCTTTCAACCTCAAATTATTAGTAACTGAATGTTTAAAGATCATGGGGTTGATAAAAGAAAGCATCCAAGGAGTCACAAAAGGCAGCTGTAAATTAGAGTAATAAAAACCTCACTTGATATTTCACTGTACATCAAAACTTTATTTTCAAGAGAGAAAAAACAAATAGAACTTCAATAAATACTGTGGAAACATCATAGACACAAAAAAAAGCGAACACGTTCAACAAAATTATGTTCTACAATACATCTAACACCTCCACATTGTTGATCCAACTTTTTTTTAAGCTTAGCTGGTAATACTACCTTGGGGAATATTCAGAAGGCAAGCAACTGCCTGAATTAAGTAACGCAACA
>JAOEHI010011851.1:40778-54840 GCA_025447815.1 Percopsis transmontana
CAAACATTTGTTATATGTACGGTTAACTAATTGTGACAGATCAACCAGTTTAAGTTGATAGTGCTACATGTAGCTTGTGCACATTTTCTAAATATTATACTTTCTGAAGTATCATATTTTCCGCCACAAAATTTTATTTTTTGGGCATAATGCAGTGGCAGGACCAAATGACCCCAGTTCAAATGTATAACAAAACAAGTATCAAGTCCCAGTAAGCTAAATAATGGGATCATGTCATTTTTCGATCTGAATTTCAAATTACAGGACAGCTATGCATGCATTGAACATTGGTTTTTGACAAAAACTGCATTTACTTTAATGTTTGAAACGTCATGTAGGCTGCATGACTAGGCAAATCCTGAATAAATACAACAAAATATACAATACTGGGATTTACTTAAACATTGTATATAAATAAATATTTTGAGTCACAAGCTAGTCTCGAGTCATGAGATTAAAAGCTTAACTGACAATTCAAGTCATTTCCCCAAGTCTGACTACACACCTCCACATGCCTGATCAGTGGTTATGCCTCCAACTGTACTGCAATTTGTACATAAAGTCTCTCCCCAAGTTAGAAACCGGGCTAAAAGCAAAAGCCAAGGCTACAAGATATGAATGCTGAAGCTTGGAGTTTTTTGTTGCATTTGATACTAATGGTTACATTATCTACGGTCATAGTGAGTACCAAGTGTCAATTTAGTGTCAGGGTGTTATTTTATCATTAAACTGACCCAAAAAATAAAACTTACAAGTACATAAGATAACATAGCCCAAGAAGACTGCAGGGAAACCAAATAAACATGTAATAGCCACAACCTTGGGCAAGACATCATAGACAGTCATTCTAGACCATGGCCATGTGCATTGCATAGCAGACGGTATAATGAGGCTGATCTGTATGTACTGAGGGTTATCTGTATGTACAATGCATTTTCTGAGTCAGCATAAGGCTCAGAGCAACTTACTTCCGAGCTCTATGGCATTCAGGTTAAAAAGGTACACCCCTCGATTTTGTTTAGTGCCCCTCAGTTCAAGTACATAGGGGGCAGGGGGGGTTCATGCACTCAGCACTTCAATCCAAAAGCAAAGACATTTTTACCATTAATGCCAGACAAATCTAGAAGTGTTCCTAAATTAAGAAGGGTCCAAGTTCAGTCCCCAAGAACAGATCCCATTGTGGCCAGCCACATTACCATGAGCACTAGACCCTCTAAATTGCAACTGAAGTTTCTTTGGTAGTAAAAAACTAAATAGGATCTGTCTAGGCTGAGGTTCAAGCCCAATGATATGTGAAGGGGGGAAAAATAAAAAATGGTGAAAGGAAGGCTGTTTGAGATCACAGCTGGTGTGCAATAGCGTCAAACGATACCTCATGTATATTTGGCAAAGTCATCAAGGCAGCAACAAAAAGAAAATATTCAGTACAATCTAAACCAGCGTTTTTGTCACTTCAAACTGTCATGTTTTTAAGTGCCAGACTCTGGGTTAGTTGAAGATCCCGTCCATCTTCAGCCAACATCTTTCACTCAGCAAGAAAATACTCAGATGGATTTCTTCAATTTTAAAGCCAACTCCTTTTCGCTTAACACAATTTGTATTGACCGCATCACCGCTGACTCACTTCCTGTTGCACTTTATCACAAAAGAGATGTGCTATAGTTTCCAGGGAAACAGGAAAGGATAATAAAAAAAGAAACTTCCAACTATTGCCTTCTTGTAGTACACATGGAATAAACATCACAAGACTGAAAATTCATACTCAGACGCTTCAGGTAGTCTCGCTATACGAGTGTCTCCAGTTAATTGTACAATCGTCTTATGGCACTGTAAGGTCAGTGTGGTTCTCAATAGTCGGAACGTATACAAACCAAGGGGGCTATAACTGATTAAAGTGCAAAGCGGCCACATCGATTATCTCACTTCTTGGCACACGGGGACTGCTCTATGCACTACACCCATTCCCCGTTTTTGTTTGCCCCAGAGCCCTCCACGAGAGCCTCATGCGTTTGTTTCACATCAGTGTACAGCTCTTGGCTTTGTCTTTGCGCATGTCTGATGCTACTGCGGTCAGTTCGGGCCTGCTGGGCATGTGAGAAATCCTCTTGGTGCCCCTGGATGACTTGCTATGCTTGACGTTTTTGCTGTTCTTGTTGACGCAGGCCAGCGTGGCCACGTGGAAGATGTCTCGGACGCTGTTTTCTGACTGCAGGGACGAGCACTCAATGTAGGGGGCGCTCAGCTGCTTGGCCATGTTGGAGCCCTGGGATATGAAAGGAAAAAAGATTGTACTCAAACCGAGGTGAAAGATGACTGCCATCCCTCATAGCCCCAGCCTGGTTAGCAACTCTGTCACTGGCTGCAAGCTTCACTAGATCCTCACAGTCCGATGTCAAAAAGAAACTTGTACAAGTTGACACACGCCATGACCAGAGCTGCAGCCCTAAGCCAGGATCATGAATAAATTAATAAGTGGCCAACACCCAGTGTTAGCTAAGCTGTGCTAAGCTATAAGAGCTAGCTGCTGAGCTAAATGTGCTGGTCCCTTGGGATACGTCACTACAGGGCTGTGTTAAGTTATGTTGCATGTAGGGCTGCATGATTTGGAGGAATGTCACATTGCTGTGGAAAATATTGCAATATAATTGTAACAAATGGTATAATTAGTCTACTTGCTTGTTATGAAAGAAAATGCACAATAAACTGACATTTTAAATGTCAGCAACATCAAAGCAGTACCGTTTAGAGTAAATCAAAATAACACTAGAGTAGTGTATAGAAGGCCCATTCACACCTGATCATATGACACTGGTGTCTGTCTGTGGTTGGATAATTCCACCAGGGTGGTCAGGTCTGTTCGGAGGTCTGACTTGCATCCCACCAACAGGATTTTGGTATTGGGACAAAATTCCTGAATTTCTCCTCTCCACTGAAAAGAAAGTTGAAAGAAAATCAAATCATGAAAACAAAGGGACTCTGTTAAACAAACAGTCATTAACGGGGAAAGCCAGACATTTTCTCAGGATTATTCTACGCCGTGACCTACAGACTTCCCTAGCCGATCTTCAGATTTACCCAGACAAATGCCCATTTGTTTCAAATGCCCCCCCTAACAATACTCAGTACTCCGTTCTGGAGTCTATCACATCCACGCGGGGGTCCAAAGGAGAAGAAAGCAATGGTGATTATGTTCAGGTTACTTGTCTCTCAGTGACATCACAGCTCAAAAGCCAGGGTGCATTTAATAGCCATATTTGTATAGTCTACAGGAATACAAAGTCAAGATAGCTAGTCAAAACCAGACTAGCGCCTGACCTAAGCAATCAGAGGGGACTTTGATATTCTTTCTCCATGGCACGCCATCTCTTCGTGGTACAACTTTTTATTTTTCCTGCACTGGCTTCTTTTGAAACCACTTTATACAATCAGGGAGTATAAATCATTTGAGTACAAAGAATCCTAAATGAAGTTCCTTAAAGACTTAATAAACTCGTCACCCACCTTCTTTAGCACACTGTCTAAGGTCTCTGGTCTGCTGATATCAAAGCAGATGAGGACTGCATCCGAGTCAGGGTAGGATAGAGGTCGCACGTTGTCATAGTAGGGGGAACCTGTAAAAATAATGCCAGTTCATCTTAAAAAAGTATGCCAATAAACACATTTATGCAACAGGTTTGTAATCAAACACCACATTGTCAGTGCCTTTTAACAATCTATGTTTCTCTGCTGTCTGAATTTAATTTATTATTTGGATAATCCAGTTTAGACAAGCACAACTATAAGCAATATAAAAATATAGCACAGTGCCGTTTGCTACAGTATGTGTGTCTAATTTTCAGTTGACTGGCATATCCACAGGAACTTATTCTCTCCCGTTGTGAAAGACATCCTGCCTTTATAGCCCAAACATTGAATGCTGTTTAAGTGTGCAGTGTACAATTACAATCAACCACCTAAAAGAGAATCCTTGTACTACAAGACAACATTGTTAACAGTGACGTGATAGTACAGCAAACAGATGCCTTTCTAGGCCACGTAGAAATTATAAAAATTGAACGATATCAATTTATCATGATTGCTATAAGGTCATGTGTACTCCAAGTTAAAAATAAAGCATTAAATAAAATTCCATACATTAACCAGTGTCTTCATGGTCAGACAGCAATTTGACTGCTAAGCCCTGCATTCTAGAAACGCAATACATTTATGTCATGGCTATAATTTGATAGACTACAAAGATGGCTAATACTTGGTACAAAAAGTAAAACAGAAAAATATGGTCGGAGAAAAGCGAAAACTCATCTTCCTTAAACTAACCTCAAGACCATAGCGACATCACAAACTGACAAAACAGTCTCCCTGAGGATGACCGGACGACTGATCTTCCACATGTGGAATGCCGAGCCAATTCCAGAAATTCTTGGAATTTTGTTTTCGTCAGATTACCACCCTCACCAGTAGATCACTGACAAACTCAGACAGCAGAGAGTTCAGCATTAGACCCCACCGGCAAACAAACCCCTGGTGGGCTGGGGTATTTAATCCTTCCCGTCAGTGGGGCAGGCCATACTGTATGTAGCCGCCACTTAAGACATTCAATGATAACACAAAGGTGTGTTCTCAGGCGCGAGTGTCGGGGGATGGGAGTTCCTCTATCAAAAAGGAATGCAGATAACAAGCACAGCTACAACCTCCACCAATCCCTTGCGTGCGACAAAGCCTGGAATCACAACCCATGATGTGCTTAGTTCAGAAAGGAACACAGGGTCAGGCCAAGACAATTAATGAAGGATTTTATTTCAGCATATTTTAACTTCCACAGAACACAGCTGTGGCATCCCATGTGGGAAACGGCAAAAAGTTGTTTTGTCAGGACATCCTAAACAGCTGTTGTGCATCTCAAATACACAGGCCACTTTTGTTTACCATTTTCTTGTTGCTCATTTCCGGTCACCGCCGCTGAACACCCCGTTAATCTTTATGTAAAAGCAGGACCCATGACTGACGATTTGTGGGAGAGCGTGTGTGGCCTGCACACAAACTTGTGCAACCATTTGGTCATGGAGGTGGGAAGGTTATAGGAACCAATGACATTTGGCGAATCGTGAGTCCCACATGGCCTTGCACCATAAAAACTGTATTAGGCCAAGCCGCGGTATAGTGATTGTGGGCACAGCGCAGATAAGATTCTGATCACATCACTTGAGGCCATGGTTTATTAAGTCAAACTCATCCCACAGAAACTAGGTCAGTCAACTTAAAATATAAACAAAAACAGAGTCCCAGATTACAGTGGTGCTGAACGGGCGATGAGGAAACTCAAATAATGACACAGGGTACACAAGTCCAGAAGAGTCAGCAAGGAGCAAAGAATTGACTGACGGCTCATTAGCCCCTTCTCCTTTTGCCTGGAGCCCCTCTGTCAGGTCTGCTGAGCTAGAGTCAGCGTTTCTCTAACAGTTCTTACCCTGTTTTAGCTCCAGCAGAGTCTCACAACAAATGCAAGGTACTACAGTTTTGTTCTTTCAGGACCAGAACGCACTGGGTTATTCAAATTAAGTTTTATGTACAAACAGCAGCAGGCTATATGTACACATCAGTCCAAGGACAACCATTTATGACAATAGACTAAAGCAGCGCACCGTTTGTAGTGTGATCACAGCAGCATCCTTAAACCTCCGGGGAGCCTACAGATCGCAGAGGCATAATCATAATACATCCCTTTGTGGGCCACTCGTAAGGGAATGACCCACACCTAGATTTTACATCGCAGAGATATTAAAAAGGAGTGTGCGTTTGTGCGCGCGCCAAACACCACTTGGTCACAGTGCACGCTGCAGGCGTGTGAAAGGAAGCGGTATGCACACAACCGCATGCGTAATTCCCGGAAATTGGCAGTCTCAACTCATCCCAAACACGCCACTCACAAAGAGTCGGCTTTCAATGTTGGCCACTTGCTAAACTTGTTCCATGCGTTTTAAAATAGAGATGAAGCGGCCCGTCTAGCAAAAATAACCTTCAGACATTCTTTTGACGGACGTTTCTAACTCTTATAAATCTGTATAAAATACAGATACAGCGACAATAGGATAGAATTCTTTCATATCTTACCTGATGTGTCCCAAAGGCTTAGTTCTATTCTTTGTGTGTCAATTTCAAAACTGGCGGTGTAGTTCTCAAACACAGTGGGGACATAATTCTATGAAAAAAAAAAATAATGCAGTCATTAGTAACGTTAGTTATAAATTATTGAACACTATAGGAAAATGCGTAAAAGTTTAAAATTAGCGCACTCTTTGTTTCTATCTGGAATAAGTTTGTATAAACCTAAATAAAACCACCAACGGAAAATAAGAAAATGGTGCGTTTGCTATACAACATTACATACCTCTGGAAAGCAGTCTTTGGCGAATACATGAAGTAAGGCAGTTTTGCCACATTGACTGTCCCCGACGACCACAATTTTACATTTCACAGTTTGGTTAGGATCCATCCCGAATTTAGGTGAGAGCTTTTTGGCAATTGATTCGGTCTCCTTCATTGACTTCTCCTAGAACATGTGGTCCGTATACAACGTATATCCCAGTCACAATCCGCCGGTGATATTCCCAACACACTCCACTCCTCTCTGGCGATCGTTAACGTTGCCTAGAGTCAGTGACAAACACGACGGGTTATATACGGCGCTGCGAGCCAATCACTGTCCTCGGCCAAGCCATGTCCGCCATAGACGTCTTCCCTCGTGGAAATATAGTGCCATCTGTTGGTCGTATTTTCCAAGGAGGGAGTGGATTTCAAACACCTCTATGAAGAAGGTTGTAAATAGAGTACCATTCTAAATCCAATGTAAAAATTCCGGACTTTTCCATGACCTATGAATAAATGGCGAGATGGTTTTGTGTACCATTACCATGCAATGGAAAACCCCTGATTTTCCATGATTTGCCCAAGACTTTAGTACATTCCCTGACATTTCTAAATTCTATAATTGTCCAGAAATCCCATGACCAGTTGGAACCCTTATACTTTTGTAGTTGAAATTACAGTGTGTGGCATCACCGCCGTCATTTTTGATAGCAATAGCCTACAAGTCCAAATTAAAAGGTCCACACTCCTTGATTGCACTGAAATTTTGAAAGTTCCACCAGACCTCTAAATCTCAGTAGGCTGTCACAAAACTGTGGCATGGACTGATCTGACTTAACCACGCCAGTTGGTGGGAAGATTCTCCAGGATAACTTCCTTGTCTTTACCTTCCAGCTGTTCATCTCAGTAAATGCATAATGAAACCTTAAATGAGGGAGAGAATCCCCATGTTGCGTCAAGGGAAGTGCTTCATTTGCAGGCTCGCCTGAGGGTGGGCCACATAGCACCTCCTCTCTCCTCACGCCAAATGAGCCACTGATGGGGTTGGCTGCGGCTAATGATCTCTGCCATGCAGGGTGGACCACTGTCACTTTTCATGTGTAATTGTCACCGACACATGGCACTGGTATGTGTCAGAGGGGTGGGGTCGTGGGCGAACGGAAGGTTATCTTGAGGTGAAAAGTGTGTGATCTATTGTCCTGCCCTGCACACAAAAAGCGATGGCATCTTGTGCGGTCTGTGAATATGGGCTGACAACCAATCACAAAGAGGGATTGATAAAAGTGTCTCCTAAATGACCTCATTGTAATAAAGGGCAATTTCAGAAAGCCACTTTCCATGTGTAGTGTAAGCATGCATAAAACCTGACCAGAATCAACATTCTGCCCGTTATCATCAAAAATAACAGCCATTGCACATTGTGCCTTTATGTGACATGTAAAGCGCTTTAGGTAGCAAGTGGTCTAGGGGTTGGACTCCCAGCCAAAAGGTTGTGGGTTCGAGACCCAGAGTTGGCCTACCTGTAAGCATCCTTGAGCAAGATGCCTAACCCCTATCTGCTCCATGTAATTGTAAGTCACTTTAGATAAAAGCGTCTGCTAAATGACCTAATTATTATTATTAAGTAGTGCCATGCTCCATTTTGTTGACATACAAACAGACACACACACCAAAGACATGGTACTGGTTTGGCAGTAGAGCAAGGACACACATAATCCCCACATCTGAGGGCTCACTCTCTCTCTCTCTCTCACACCCACACACACACACACACAGCGGGAGCATAGTTCTGTCATACAGAGAAATGGCACATAAAGGCGCTGAAGGCGTGGGGGAGGGGACCAAGTATCGGCAGAGGGGCCTACAGGACTTAGTGCAGTATCAGTGGGTTGGGAGACTATGTCAAAATCAAGAAAGGAGAGCACAGTAACAAGAAGAGGTAGTACATGGTACACAGAGGACAGGGCAAGACAGAGGAGAAAGGAGATAGAGGTTGGAGCTTTGTGAGGTGTGAGCATCTTGGGCTCATTTCCCAATACGAGGGTCATAGATTGCCAACTATGAAGATAAAACATAAAAATATAGAAATATAGAATTGAAACAACCATGACTACCCATACAAATGTATGTACAAATTAAATATGTAGATTATTAAAATTATTATTTAAAAATTATGAAAAACATTTGTATTTTCTTACATTTTGAATGTTTTCATCTCACGACCCCCCGCTTAAAACATCTTACAACTTAGGGGGTTCCAAACCAAATCTTGAAAACCACTGCTCATAACGGTTCTCCAACCTGAGGTGTGTGTGTGTGTGTGTGTGTGTGGGTGGGTGGGTGCGTGTGTGTGAGAAACACAATCACCAGAAACAACGAGCTTCCCATAGGAAACAGTGGAGTGGCGAGAGAATGCAGTGTCAGGAACGTCCCACCTAAGCAGCAGGGTGTTGCATCACGTGCACGGGCACGTGCACGGGCATGGCGGCTGTATTTTAAGGTCATCTAATCATCAAGGGAGGGGTCCGCATGCCGGGGTCAAAACCCTTTCATTCCTACATGACAACGTAATTGCTTCCACTGAGTCACTCTTCCTGGAATGTGTGATCAAAGGATTTCACACTCGCGCTCAGGTTAGAGGATGACTTCTCAAATGTGGCCCGGCCTGAATATTGATGGTGTTATGTGAAATTCCACTTCACCAAAACAGGATGGGCTATCGGAACCTAAATGGTTTGGATGATGGATTTGATCCTGCTATATTGGCTTTTGTTGCTTTTTATTATGCATAATAATAGTTCAACTTAAACCATTTTACAGAGAATAGTATTATTCTACTATTCTATCAATGTGGGATCATGAAAACACAAACATTTAAGCACATTTTCTGTGCAATGCAAACATCATTACTTAGGTTGCTACAGCGATCTGGAATTTCCTGCGCTCAGCCGGTACCCACGGCAACCATTGTATGATGTTGTGCTTCAGCCGACAGAGATATGAGATATCTAGAAATGAAACATCTTGTATTAGACTCACTTCTAACTGCCAATGCTTGGCCCAGGTTGAGGATATTGGTGAATACACTGTAGTAGGTCATTTCAAATTTTTGATTTCGATGTGCGAAGACTTTCCTTTAAAACAAAACAGTCAAGCAGTAACACTGTAAATTCCTTTCTTAGCAGCTTGGGCTGAAACGATGGATGAGGCTCATTGTGTAAGAGATTTGGACTGCTCACACAGTGTCTCAGTGTGAAGCTATCTGAGCCTGCAGGAGTATGGCGAGTCAAATGGAGGGTAAGATCTAGCCAACAACAATCCCCGGATCATTGCTCTGCAATACACATTTCTCCACCAGGAGAAAAAGAGGGGAATAAATCTCCCTTTTGCCAGGGGCAAAAAGCTGAGTTGTGGCTACTGCTGTATCTATATCTTGAATTAAAATGTTACATTTTGAATTTTACTTTTGGTGATTGATTGATTTTCTTCTTAGGCTTACTAGTAAAGCATGATCTATATTCTAAATATATTCGAAAATTAGAATATTTTTTACACAATGGCTTTACACATGCATGCTTGGCAGTGCTTTATTTTGCAGTGGGGATCTTTAGGTGTTAAGATTATTAAGAGTATTAAGCCATCCACTCAAGCACAAAAGTCTCAAAGTGAAACCTTCCTTTTAAGTGGTTAAAAATATGCATTAGGCGACATATCTACATGAACAATCTTTGCTGCTAATGAATTAGTTTGTAGTGCAGCAGATTCACTGGGATAACTCTCCGCCAATACAATTAGATATCTCCTTTGTTGTCGTGTTTCCCAGAGAAACCTGAGCCAGTTATCCCATAATTACCTGCTGATCACCCTGGTTGCATCCGAAGTGTCTGGACCATGTCCTGTTACCACGCCAGCTAAACACTTTCAAAACTTCAAAACTTTTATACATAATGAATCAATTAAACACATTTAGTACATAAAAAGGCAACACAATAAGCTGTACATTGAAACAGATAATAAAATAAATAATGAAAAATACAAATACAGCAAATACAATGCAATACAAGATGTAAAAATAAGTAAATAAAATATATTGATAATGTTTACCAATAAATTCTTAAATAATACAAAAATTAGGTACCAATGAAAGAGGAAAGACCTGCCTGAGGAAATTCTGTGAGGCTTTCAAAAATCCCGAGGCCAATCAGAACTCCTCTAAGGGTTATCTATAAAGGTTAACGTTGCTGCATGAATCTGCTTTCCTGTAGAGTCAGATTCAGTTGGCAGCAATTAAATATTCCACCCTCACATACGCATACTCTAATGGGGTGCAACATGTATAAGGTCTAGTTTTTCTAAGGTCTGCTATGATGACACACTTTCATTAAAACCACCTATTTTAAGATGGGTATTTACATATGTGTTATTAGCATGCATAATATCTGAGAATTAATGAATTAACTGGTTGAGAGGAACTGCTTTCAGCAAATGTTTCACCATAATTCTAAACTACGCACAAAAAGTAAGGAAATTTGTGTTTGTTAGATTATTTCTTTGTTGTAACAATGCTTCTTTAAAATTAATCTTGTACCATTGGAAAGCCTGATTGTTTCCCTTTTAGGGAGATGCAACAGCAAAGAAAAGCTGTTTGGCTTTGTCAGAGAAGATTTGGCAAATTTTTCAAGGGCGCAACCCACATACTCAGCTCTGCTGCTCATCCCACAAATGCATGTTCCTTACAAATGTTGCACCATTTAAATGTGAAATAATCCAAGCCCCTTTGGCTTGGATGATTGATAGGTTTCCCTCCCTTGTGCGAAGACCCTCACATTTATTCCACTGGTTTCTTGTCACCACCACGAGATGTTCTGGTATTTATGAAGGCCTGTGATGATAAAGAGAGGAAGGCATACAAGATAATTAAATAAGAGAGGTAAATAGTTATATAGATAGCATGCCTGCCCTCAGTGTTAGCCAGCTAAAGTAATAGTATTAGTATTATTAGTATTATTGTTATAAATTAAATTATAAATTCACATGTACCAAGTAAAAATTGATTCTATTTTAGCTGTGATATGAAATATTCAGGGTACATTGACAGTTATTTCATAAAGGAATGAACTGAGATGGTCTTTGTGTGTGTGTGGCGTAACAGATCACAAACCTTACGGTTCGGCTTGGCTGTTTAAGGATCACAGTTTAGAGTACATTGGCTGATACTCAGTAAATCAAGCCCAGAGCCTTTAAAAAGGATGTTGCTTCACTCATTTGACCTGATTACCAGAAAGCCCTTGGCAATGAGTCCCTCAATAACAGTAAAATGTTGGGAAAGGCTGGCTTGGAGAAATTACGCCTAGCTGCTAAATTACAAAAGACACTAGCGAGGTAACTTAAACTTAGCATCACACATTTATCGTAACACTGTAGTTAAAATTGTATTATATATATATATATATATATATATATATATAAATATGATATGCAGTTCTATGGAATATAAAAGGGAAACTGCTCATGTGCCTTGGGGAAATTCCACATCCTGCCAAATCAAAAGTTATGCAAGGATAACTGCAGCTTGTTCAAACAAATTTACTATATCCACTCTGACCGGGACGAGATTTTTATGTGTTTAGTCAGGGTGGCAAGTTTGTGTTTAAGTGCATGCACGCGTCTGTGCGTGTGGTGTTATTTTCCCAACTGAGTGATGTCAGAGAGTCTGTCTTACTAGACCATTTAATTGCCCTTGAGCCTTTACACCAAGCTAATGCAATTATTACATTGAGCACTTCTGCTGACATTAAATAAAGTAAACAAATGTCTGGCAGGCTGCAAGAAATACTGGTAATGGCTCTGGTCCAATAACTTATCTTTCTATTTATCTTTCTACCTATGTTTAATCAGTGTATAATTATTTCCACACAATCCCAATTTTTCACGAGTCATCTCAAATTAAAAGGAACTGCAGCAAACAGGCCCATTTCAATGTAGCCATCGCTCATAGACTAGAGTGCCCATAAGCACTGATTAAAACGGTTTTAGGGCTGGAGTTACCACAGTTTCACATTGCAATAATGTACTGTAGATTACTAGAAAACTATTATCGCCAAAGTCAGTGCGACTGTTTAGATTTCTGCTCTAATGTCATTGACACATTATTTACTGTAAGCTATTGCCCCCATTTTTGTTTGGCTCATTGAAATAGGTATATAGGTACCGTACACTCAAATGCCTATGGGAAATCCCCATTTGTGTGTCTGTTCTGTGTGATTTTATGTTTGTATGTTTCCTATCTGCCTTGCCAATGTCAGAGGCATTTCCCGGCTGTTCTAAGAGTATTAAACCACCTCTGGACATGTTCTGCTATAAGATATTTTTAGCTCTTTTCCTTTCTTGCCACAAGAGGTGTTGCAATACTGCTGTCTGTCATAGTCACTACTATCCAACATCACCATGGTGACACACCAACACACTAAAAATCATCAGGATCAAAGAAATCTCAAGGTAACTTGTAATCATCCGTTTGAATTACAAACAATAGGATCAAAGCAGCAACAGCAACATTCCACTCCTGTCTCTAACCTACAAGGTGCTTCAACTGTGTTTTTATGAGATATTGTTACATTAATGTCTGGCATTTCAGTTTGCCCATGCTGTGGCTGCTGTACATAACTATTTCCGTTGCTATAGACACAGCCCTATACAGTATATTTGAAATATATTCATAAACATAGCTCTGGGGGAGACTGCCGTTAAAGCTGCGTATTACTTTTTTATTGTAAAATATTTACCTGTAAATGCTGTTCATATTGTAATTGGTGTTCCCAAACCCCAGTTAGCCACACAGTATGATGTGAGACCCTTTACTGGCACCACTAGGTAGTACAGTGGGGGAAATATACTGGAGCAGGGATGCAGCTTAGGAAGAGAGCTACCTGCCTCGTTGCCATGGAGAAAGCTATGTCTAAAGACGCCAAATGGGCGGCGTTAGTCTGTTTATAACATTATGTTGGAAACATTTGTGTTTAAAAACATATTCATATTCATATTTATGGAAAGATGTACACAAAACCGCTGACAGGTGAAAGCATGAAACAGCAGTAACAACTACTCTATATTGACTGCAAAGGGAGAGCAGTGGAACCAGCCTTCCTACCAGGGAGTTTATTTGGTATCAGCAGCTTTTGCAGGGCCTTTGGTAGAGGTGTGTGTGTGTGTGTGTGTGTGTGTGTGTGGGGACAGATGACAGTAAATGCCTATAACCCTCTCCACTCCACTGCATGGCGATCCCATAAAGGGTCTGCTGCAGTGCAGATGCTGACACTGGCTTGCTTTATATAATAACCTAAGGGCCGTCTTTGATCTGAGACTTGTTAGAGAGACGCACTGAACCGAGACATCCTGCTGACATTGGCCAAAGACAGACAAACAACTGTGCACGCGCTGCAGGTGTTGGATGACGGTCGTCCCGCCACCTTCTGAACAAATGGTGGCCATGTTTATCAAGCATGGATAAGCATTTGTCTAATTGCAAGTTTGATGAACACTCTTGTTATTTCAGTGAGCAGGTTATTATTGGTGCGGTCCATTTCTGAGATTATATGGAAGACACTCAAATGTGGTTCTCTCCTGCAGAAAGCCTCCTTCCAACATTCAGGCAACTGCAGTCAACCTACATGCTGTAGCAATGCAACTGACTAAT
>JAOEHI010011851.1:54940-66784 GCA_025447815.1 Percopsis transmontana
TCTCCTGCAGAAAGCCTCCTTCCAACATTCAGGCAACTGCAGTCAACCTACATGCTGTAGCAATGCAACTGACTAATTTTTTAATCCCAAACTCGGACAATTGGATAGGAGTCAACATAAGATGACTCATGCTTATACTTGGAATTCCCACAAGGGACTAGCATTATAGCCTGGGTTCATTACAGAGCTGGATATTGCTATACGATATACCAGTATAGTTATATAAACTTTTAGCACTTGACAAAGACACGTGTATGAAACTTATTCCCCACAGTGGCTGACTGTTATGTATTAACTTCAGTCTCTGCCAATAAAGTCTTTCTGTATCCTCTCACTAGCGGGGCGGGGATGATGAACTTTGGTTAGGTTCCACTGGGAGGGGAATACATGTCTCTCTTATGAGTTAGACTAAATGAATTAGAAGACTTGAAGCTAAGCAACCTTCCCTGGGATAAGCCCCCATATATTGTTGCCTGAATATAGTAAATATCGCCAATCGGGCCAACTGATTTAGATCAATAGTGCTGGTTCCTGACTATAAAGGCAACTGCTAATATGTCACTCTGTAAGCGTGTGTATATGTTGTGTCGTGGTTACCTGGCTGCCTTACTGGCAGAAGGTGAGCTCAGTAGAGTTAACTTATTGCAGCCATCGCTAGCACATTGCTATTGCTGTGGCTGTGGTTGTTTCCAGACAAAAAAACCACGGCCAATAGGGTTTAGACAAGCCACATGCCTGGCACTTATCCCAGGAGGAATGAGGAAGACACAGGTTTTGAGTAATTGGGGAACCACCGCCGGACTTTTGTTGGACAAGTTGTTTCTGTTGGCCAGGAGCTGAGCTGGAATCCCACAATACATCAAGGGGATTTCTGCTAAACCTAGAACTCATGGACTATCCAATTGCGTCACATCTCTAAATATGATTTAGAGATTTGCGGTCCCATTTTACTGGTGGGACGGGTCTGGACATCTTTTATATTTATGAACAAAAACAAGTTGTCAGGTCATAAAGGCACTGGTTATTCACCAGTGATCTCTCTCTGTCACACACACACATACAAGCACAAATGAAAATAAACACAGCAGCGCCTCGTGTATGTCGGTTAAGTGGTAGAGGAGAACGAGATGTCATGCATGCGGGCCCCTCACCGCCGCGTCGGTCATGGGCCATTTTTCTTCACCACAAACGTTTACAGCTCAGATGCAACTGTTTAAGCTCGCTGCCATTCATCAAGCAGAATTTCATCTCCAGAGACTGTCAGGAGCAACTATTTTTAGTTTTTCTGCTATTCCAAAGATGTTGCCTACCAAATTTATTTTGTTATGGTTTTCTTCGATGACAGGCCAGACTGAGGAGTATTCTTTTAGGTTAGTTGCGATGTATTATTATTGTTAGTACTGATAATGGTATTAACTTTGTGGGTGGCCATATTTTTCTTACTTAAACACTTCTATGTTGAAGCAGGATATGGGCTGGTTTTCATCTGTTGCCTTTCTGGGAATTGCACTGACACAAATACAGTGACTTTATGGGGAAAGAGTAATATGTGGTAGGTAAAATGTACGTTTTCTTACGTTTTCCGTATCTTAACAGTCAATGATTAATATTAACAGCATGTCCGATGAGCAACAAATACGTAGCATGCACATCTTCCAGACAGTTTCAGATGTTGACCTTAACAGATGTTTCTTCAGCAGAAAATCTGACCACGTCCCTATTTTTCCAAAGGTTACTTCATCTTGCTTCAGCAGTTCGCAATGAGACAAAATAAAAATACACCCTGTTACTATTTTAGCTATATGTCAAAATCTACTGATGTACACACGTTTCCAGCACCTCCCAAAAGCCCAAATCTTCCTTCTCTGAATGGGAAATACCTGTGAGAATAGTTGAGCTCACATTTCTGTGGTTTATGAAATCCAGCAGTTTGTAGATTTACAACCCAAAAGCCGGGCTCTAGTGGATTCAGAACAGATCTTAAACATTCCCTGCTGCTCATTTGAAAGGAACTCTGTACAGATGCTTTTTCTCTTTCACTCCAAAAAAAAAAAAGTTAGCAAGACATCCTGTCAAACGGAAAACAGGGGAGTAAACAGTGGACACTGGATATCTAAAATAATTAATTTCATGTCACGTTTCTTCAATGGATTATAGAAATACACGGCAGATTAAGGACACAGCTGGCTTTATGTATTCCCAAATGGTAATGGTAAAGCAAGGGCGGTTTGTGTTTAGCAAGAGGAAATCTAAAGAGGCTTCTATTCCTATAAGATTCTTATGTTGAAATGAACGATTTACTGTACATTAAGGTTAGGACCATTCCTGTTAGGAGACAGTTGGGTGTTGTCAGCCATTTCACAGAGATAATTGTATTCTCAGAGAGTATAGGGATAGAGGGCAATGCCCTTATTAGCAAACACCCCGCCATTCCTAAACTAGGCAGTGCGTGGGCACATCTGTCACCGCTTAATATCCTGTGGTGGTTAAATTCTAAACTACATTCAAAACAGTTCAAAACAGAGTGGGAAATGTCTCAGTACTGACCAGTAATGTGCGGTAAGGTCTGAGGTTTGAAGGTAAAGTCCCCCCTTCCACACACACACACACACACACACACACACACACACACACACACACGCACACACACACATACTCACACGCATAAAAAAACAATTAAAGGAAAATGGGAACATGAAAAAAAAGGTATGGATTTTACATTCCAGTGGAAACTATATACATTTGAACTGAATACAAGTACTGGAAAACAAAATAAATCAGAAAGGTATGACACAGTTTTATTGTTCACATTAAAGAGGTTAAGCAGGTGACAACTGTTGTTGTAATTCAACATGCCATTCATTTTGTCCCTGGGAACCTGCAGTTGTTTACGGCGAGGATGCTGCCATCTTCTAATTCCCAGCGCACTCTCACAACATGCGCGTCCATGAGCAGGTTGCAGTACTGGTGCATGTATTACCTCCAGAATAATGTATTTTTTGTAATCTGCAGGTAGAATTCCTCTCTCAGATTTCAAAATGAGCCCAGCCCTTTTGGGTCCCTTCATGCAACGCAACTGACCACACAACTGTAAAACTTGAATCTTATGACAGGGGACCTTTAAAACATAGACTGCAGTTCCATCTAATGACCAGAATGGCCGCCAATTTGCCAAGTTGTGCAGCATTAAATTAGGAATGCAAAAGGCTTGATATAACTTGCATTATTAAATTGTTTTGCAGGCCTATAAATGGCACAATCATTATTATATAGCCACACACATTTAATAGGAATCGATGCACATTTGATACCAGCCTAACTAACCACCTCTACAGGATAAGTGGCTAATGTTTTTGTCGAATTTGCCAAGTAAAGCACTCTTCGTTTACATATAAATCATGCTTTAAATATTCATGCATACATGCAGTATTGGCCAGGCAGGAGGAGACACTTTATGTAGCATCCGACCAGTCGGATTAATGAAGATAGCTCAGCCCCGCAGTGTAGTGGGAATGCCCTTTACCTTCCTTGAGTGACATTAAATATTCATTACATGGCATGTTATTAATCTGCTGTCTTCACTGGACTCCACAGAGGGCGTGTTGTGGTTTATTAGCACACGGTTACCGAGTATACCCATAATAAACCATACACACTACACAGTATACACTATATACCCATAATACAGTGTATACACTACAAAACTTGTTTGTGCATTGTTTTGCATGTTTATAATGAACAGGGCCAGTTAGCGTTGAAGAGACACGTTTTAACTCAAACACATTTCCCCTGAATGTAACTTCTTTGTTTTTTTCTCTGAGTTAAAATGACAGGGTGTCCAGTGGAAATTACTGTAATTCAAAGGAATCTTGATCTCCTAGCTAGCCAAGGAATTCATTCTGTAGGTCTGTGGTTAAGACAGCTGGGTGACTTCTCAGCCGCTAAGCTCCTTTAAATGGTGGGGAACTTAAATACTTATATATTATAATAAATAAATATTCTATGTCCAATTCTTGACTGATGGGGGAAGGATATTCTAGTGGTCTGGGTGGTCATCTCCCAACCAGAAGGTCATGGGTTTAATCCTTGGAGTTGGCCTACCTGTAAGCTATCCTTGAGCAATATGCCTTATCTGCTCCTCGTAATTGTACCCATTGTAAGTCGCTTTGGATAAAAGCGTCTGCAAAAAGACCAAAGTGATTCCCTGGCAAACTACTTTTTTCATCAAAACATCTATCCATATAACTAAAGCCCCACTGACCAGCATTTTATAGCTAGCAACGTAAACTATACATATGGTTGTAATTGGGTTATCGACTGCTCCAACATTATTAAAGTGGTATTGAGTAATTCCTGGCCACAAGGGGTAGTAATGAGCAGAAGTTCCTTGAAAAATGTAATAAGATGTATGCTGCATGGTTGGGTGCATGTGCTTACTCGTGCACGTGTGCGTACAGTATGCGATTAAGGAATCCTTGCCGGGACTTATTTAGTGATTCAGTTGATGTAATGTTTCTTTTACTTTCCCCCAAGGAACCTTGGATTGACTTCATCTGAATTCACAGGAAAGAGAAACCCAGTCAGGAAACTCCACCCTCCCCCTCACGTAAATCCATACAATAAGTCAGTACATCTGAGCAACTGCAAGGTAAGCCTCTAATGTGAGCTGAACATAGAAATTATTTTGTTATCGACAAATACGGCACTTTTCTATACAAACACAAAGCTGTTTCTGTGGTACGCAATGACATTATAGACTGCAAAACACTTACTGTAGAGAACTTTCACCACTTTATTTTGCCACCAACACTGCACCCACCCACCCACATCGGTGGACGTGACCTTTACCTTTGCAAGGAACAGAGGAAAATTTACTCCACATCCTGTGGACCCTCTGGCTACAAAAATATACCATCGTAGGGAAATGTGAGCAGGCTTCTTTTGTTTGATGGAGCATCTTGTCAGAACTCTGCAAGCTCCCTCTTACTGACACTACCCATCCCCCTGCCTGGTATTCTGCTTTCCAATGGACCAACAGGCCTCATCCATCAAGAGCAGTCTGCCACAAGCTGCAGGCAATTGAACCCCAAGGACCTGGCCTGTGTTTCCTACATACCCACCCCCCCAAGACCACCACCACCACTGCCGCCTTCTCAGGTTCCTGTGCCTGAGCTACACTGGGGTCCCGTGCTTGCCAGAGAGCCTGGGCGAGGTCAGTCAAGACCCAGGGCAGGCCAGTCCATCTGTCATTCACAAAACAGGCGGCCGGGCCAGAAGGGCAGGACACATTTTTCCAAGATAAGCTGCCACCCTACTCAGTCCCTCTGTCTCAAAGGCCCAAAGGTAGAACTGCCAAGGTCACTCTGCCATGACCATTGACATTGACACTGACCTTCAGTTTCCTCACGGCAAATGAAATGCACTGATTACAGACCTGAAATTGCATATTCATTTCCTTCCTGACAAACACAGTTACAATTTCTGACTTATTGTCCATGAGCCAATGGAGAAAACACCCAGCTTGTATAACACTTAGCTGTTTTGTTTATATCTAGTTTTTTCTAGCTACCTTCTTCTAACAACCTGAGAAATCATGCATCTATTTGCGTGTGTAAACATGATCTTCACAACTGACACGAGGTGCCTACTTTGCTGTCTTCATACACGCATCATGTTCTTTGCAGATTTCTGAACCTTCCAAGCCTTTGGTTTCAGCAACTTGCTGGATAGCAAAGTCCACACTGTGGCTGGGTATCCGACTCTGCAGCAGTATAAAGTCAATGGCATAGTATGTCTCAAGGCAACCATTTGGTAGCCATTATGCTTGGGGCTATATGGGGGGGGGGGATGACGACAGTATAGCGGCAGAAAACAGAGAGTGATTCCAGAAGACTACTCCCATATGCTAGCTATTAGCCACTCCAATATAACCTATAACCTATAAATAAAGATTTACTCTAAAATCTAAAACCCTTTTTTAAGCCTAATGCTTGGACTGTTTTTTCCATCAAGTGTACATTTGCATTTTACATTTAAGCATTTAGCAGACGCTTTAATCCAAAGCGACTTACAATTAGTAGCCTACATTTGTTAACAGCATTATAGTCTTCTTAACTATGAAGTATAGGACAGAAGATAGTTTGAGGTGGAGATTCTGGTCAGATGGAGTGCATAGACGATTAGGTGTTGTACAGTGTATGTATAAAACAAACCAGCTAAATCAATCAATATACCTCCACATCTTCCATGTTTTCTAGTATATAATCACAGCAGATGAATGTGTAGTTTATCAGTGAGCTTGTAGCCTGTGTGATGTGTTCTTTATGTAAACAATGAATTGCCTTTGCATAGGAAACGTTCCTGTTTTCACTAGATCTAAAGTCAGTATAAGGAAAGGAAACCACACTAAGGATTACGAGACTTTTGTCCACTTCCTCGTATTTAGCTACCAAGTCCTCTGAAATAATTACATGTAGTATTCCTCTTGTAAACATTAGCACCTTTGTTTGTCACTATGATTGGGCTCTGCCTCAGACCAACGAAGTCCCCGTTGGTCCCTGTCATTCCAAAATCAGATAGGGCTGTAGAGAGGCCTTAGTCTAATGAGCAGTCACATATAATAACTGTCTGATCCACCAACACATAGCCGTCCAGCAGGCCAGTGACGCCAGTGTCCCCGGGCCGTCATGCGTGTTGGACGGACAGCGGGCTGCAGAGTCCCCACGGGGCTGCTGGCTGGAGAAAAGCACTGTGACTTCATGTGAACCAGATGAAGCGGCTTTTGGAAGTGATTATATAGGGCAGTGTTTTTCAATGTGTGAGTCGGGAGGGGTCGGGGGGTTTGAGAACTTATGATTTTCAATTATTTATAATCTAGTTTAATACAATATGCATACCATTTTTCTAACGGTGTTCATAGTTCATTGTGGCTCAAAAAGCTTGAAAACCACGGATATAGGGGCCATAACCCTACAAATTATATAAAGCTATACACTGTATATGGGTTATGAAACCATCTCTACATCCAAAAATATCTAGTTTAAACTGCATACGTTTTTTTTGTGTGTGGTGCTTTTAAAATGATTCTCATTACCATTATGTCACATATCAGGACAAATTGTGTCTGTTTCCTTGCACGCACACACTGATTTAGCTATTTCTAACAGAAATATTCTTTACTATTATTCTTTTGACTTAGATTCAGCTGATAAGTGTTTTTCAACACAATACTTTTAAAACACTGTGGACATTTTTTCTTCTAAAAAATCAGTTATTGTTCTCCTTTCTGTCTATAGCAACATTAGTTTAAAGAGAGAAGAAGTCAATGGAGCAATTTTTGGATTTAAGTGCCTTGCTCAAGGGCACAATAAGAGGCAATAACTGGCATCTTATATGACTTCATCAATCCTCATCCTCACCATTTTGCCAGATTTTGTTTACCCGTCCGGTTTCATAAACCAGCCACACATGATGGTGGGTTTCTATACCTAATATCAACATACCCTCATAAGATGATTAAATAAAGACCCTCACATTTCCACACTCTAAGAACATCCATCACCTGATTTGTCAGTTAAAAGCAATAGTTCAAGCCACAAAATGATTTCTATCTGTGGGCCAATATGTTGCTATGACACTGGTTGGAATATAGAATGGTTAAACTCTGTTTACCCTTGTGCATCAGTCCCTGGGCCCCAAAGCAATGTGACTCAATGGGCAGCTAACTTGTTTTATATGAGCGTGGATTGAGGCCAGTTGTTTTGGCACACACACACACACCACTCAAATCATGAAATATTCACTCACAAGAGGCATTCATCTTATTGGAAAATATTGAGAACTAATAAAAAAAAGGCTTTCGCACTTTTTACAGCTGTTAGGATGCAAACGGTGTGCGTATTGGTTTATGCCAGCAACGTTTTAATGAGCAAACCTTCCTTGTCAAACACAGGAGATTATACGAGGTGCAAGGCGATGTGTCGTTTGGATGCTATTCAGATGCCCCATCTTAACTTTTCTGTTGGCAACACCACTCAGTATATCGTAACCCTCAAACACAGTCTCTCTCGCTTGGTGAGAGTCAGTTTAAATCATTCAGGGATCTCTCCTCTGCCTTTATGCTCCAATGATGATACAGACCTGAAGCTTCCAAAGTTGCTTTTCTGCTTAAACTGTCTGAATCCAACAGCTGTAGCTGTCCCAGAGGCTATTCAATAAATCAGCCAGGCTGGGTGGTGTGAATCCCTGGGACAGCGAAAGGTATATCTTTTAATTATAAGTCCCTGCCTGCTTCATTACATTCATATTCATGACACCATTTGATTTAGGTCATATCTATAAATAATAGCGTAATAGCCTTCACTGACCGATAAAGTACTGCGCTAAAGTGATTGAAGAACCAGAGATCTTTTACAGCTTTCAATTACTAAAAATGAGTCTCTGAAGGTCATTCTAGGATTTATGATTGTAGGAATCCAAAAAATTCAAATTCCTAATGTTTTAAAAAAAATTATGAATAGAATATTGACTTGAAAACAAACAGTATACATGACAATTCACGCTTTTATGTAACATACAGTACTTTGCCTCCTCAGTAAAATTATGTACTTCAATAGTGATGTTACACTGCCACCAAAAGGCCACGTGTAGACGGTACAGTCACTAGTTATTGCAAAACACAAGTACATAACAGACATCATTCATGTCAGATAAATTCACAATTTATACCAAATAGTGTAACTTTTAGACTGATAATATATTTTTGGTTATATATTTACAACAATCATCAAATTAAGACAGTAGTAATGATACACTGAAACAAACGTGGCAAACATGGATTTTATTTCCCTCTGTAAAGTAGATGGCTCAATAAACAAACATTACAGGAAATAATTGTAAGTACTTCAGTTTGCCCCTGAAAGCCCACAATTATAATTTAAATAACAAGTAAAAATCTGTGTTAACTTTAAATCCCTATAGTTGATTTTTTTTTTATATATATACACACACACATATTTAAGAAATTGTTTTGTTTTGAATATGACAATGCATGTGGTAAGTAAGTTTGACTAAATTAGAAAACATTGAGATTCAGAGAAGGCAGCAATGCTTTCAGTATCAGTGTTTTCAATGGCATCTTCTCAGATTCATTTCTGAGTGAGTGTGTGAGTCCTCAAATTAAAATCTGTGAATCAGCAGAATGATGCAAAAAGCCTATTCCCTGATTTTTACCCATACCGTACAAATTTGAATAAACCAAGAAACCAAAACATTCTCAAGCAGTTCCTTAACAGTAACCGCTTTCTGAAGAAATCTATGAATGTTTTTTTTACTAATACTATAGCATACAGTAGATTGTATAGACAATTCAATTTCCCAGTATATTTCTGCTCATCATTTAAGTAAGCAATATGCAAGTCATTCCTAATTTCAAGGTGAAATTAGGTATTCAGATATTGGGGACATTGGAAAAGACCTATCTTAGGCCTCCATTTCCACTGTGTCCTCAATGAAGAAGGCCTGGAGTTTCTTGCCGTTGGAGATGTATTTAATACTCTCTATCTCACCGCCGTAGTTGTTGGGCTTCTGGAAGTGTATCTCCAAGTGGTCTTGCAGGTCCTCCTCATCTTCTACATCCAAAATGTCTTCCAGTAGGACAGTGCGTCTTGGAGCACCGCAGAAGGTCTGACATAAAGCCAAGAATGTTATTTGTGTCACTTTCTTCCCTTTCAACTTTTGTTAAACCCTTGTCTCTAAAGCTTCCTTAATTCGGTATTCACTTAATCTCTACTTGATTTGGTACACCTGTGTACTTCTGCTGCTGTAGCTTCAAGGTTGATGCTCTCCTGCACACCACTGTAATGCCATCCTGTCAGCCTGAACCAGTCTGGCCCTTCTCCTATGACCTCTCTCATTGAGAAGGCATTTAGGCCTCAGAACTCCCGCTAACTGGATATTGTTGTTTAGTTTTGGTTGATTCTCACCATTATCTGTAAACTCTAAATAATATTGTATGTAAACCCCAGGAGATGAGCCACCAGCAATCATTCCACAGTCAAAGTAATTTAAATCACTTTTCTTCCTCGTTCTGATGTTTGGTCTGAACAACAAATTAACCTCTTGACCATGACTGCATGCATACCTCCTTATTATTGGTAATAGGTTCTGAAGTGTTGAATATCTAGCATTAAATTAAATTAGATAAATAACCGTTGATTTTAAGTAGCACGGTTCGTATGTACAAATGTGCGCTTTGTTCTGTGGGTAAGAGATTTACACTTCCGCATGAAAAGATTAAATGAAATATATGTTAAATGAAACAATACAATTATATTATTATATAATTTTGAGTAATGTTCTACAAATGCAAAAGTGAAGTAGCCTTGTTACATGATGCTGCGCTTATTCTGGGAGAATGTTATTTGCTTGCAAAAACTGGTGGTTAACCAGTTCAACTGTTGACAAGTTGTAAGTTGCTTTGGATAAAAGCGTCTGCTAAATGCTGTAAATGTAAATATGTTGCATTCCATCCTAACTTGAGAACACATGCTCCCAGTAGAGATGTAGAGTCGCTTTGTAGACATGTAAGAGGTGTGTTTTTGATTAACTATAGCAGTCAATGGAGAAAAAAAAGTACCGCAAAGGAATACTTATTTCATGCTGAAGGTCAGTGTGAAGACATACATTGAGGTGGAAGCTATAGAGTTAAGGTTTGATAGCACACATACAAAAGGTGATAGCAGGTAGTCATAAGATTTGAAAGATGCCCTACACGTTCACATCTGAAAATTACTAAGATCCAACAACTGGTTATTAGTTGTGCTCAAACAGTTCTAAAGGAATGTAGTTCTGAGAACTACAGATGGGACTAGATTCAGTTTCAATATGATCCAACTAGCAGGTGTCTGGGAAGTAAGGCTTTTAAGTAAGGTTTTTATGATCTTGGTCTTTTACCTGAAACTTCCGTAGCTTGTAGTTGTAAACTGGATGAACTCTCACTTTCATTTCGACATCCAAATCAACAACATACATTCCTCTCAGTGCCAGGATTTCAGCCACTAGAGGGCGATACAGAGAAGTTTTCTTAAGCAAAACCACTGATGGAAAACAGAATACAAATGCATGTGTGCACACACACACAAAGTGTTACCTCCAGTGCTGAGAAAGGTGACTTTGCCTGTACCATTATCCTGGACATATTCAATACTGTCCACCTCAGCACCTCCTCTACTGGGCTTGGAGAAGCTGAGTTCCAGGCGGTCCTTCATTCTCTCCTCGGGCAGGGAAGGTGGGGCACAGGAGAACTTCAGCTCCTTTTTGGAAACATCAAGGTGAACCTACAGCACACAGACTGATGTCAGTGTAAGGACAGCACTCAGGGCCAATGGGGGGGGCCCTTATACTCTGTTAAAACACTACATACGTAGCTGGGAAAGAAATTGCCATCCACGTATAATTAACATAAAAATGTCATTGTTTTTATGAAACACATCCCCATAAAGGGCCAATAGGACAGTATAGGCCAGAGCTAATGGTTCACTTGGTCTTAATTCTCTTTACGTTACTAGGCTACTCGGGCTTTCATCAAGTACCTCAAACTTAACAGAGGGTTCCAAGAATAGGCCTTTTGGTCTCACGTCCACCTTTGATTTCTCACAAGATACAGAGCACCTCGCCATCTTGAGAATCTGAGAAGCAACTGAGAGACAGAAAATACAAGACAAGACGATGGAAAATCAAAAGTCGAGAGAAAATTAAGAACATGCAGTACATACACTCACCTAAAGGATTATTAGGAACACCATACTAATACTGTGTTTGACCCCCTTTCGCCTTCAGAACTGC
>JAOEHI010011862.1:0-2500 GCA_025447815.1 Percopsis transmontana
CGAGAGAGAGAGACAGAGAGAGAGAGAGAGAGAGAGAGAGAGAGAGAGAGAGAGCGAGAGAGAGAGAGAGCGCGTCCCCTTAGACCGTTACCTCAGTTCTTTCTGAAGGTGGAGTCATTCGGGGGTAAAGAGGAGAGACAGAGAGAGAGACAGAGAGAGAGAGAAGACAGAGGGATTATCTCATATGCTCGTGGACTGTCCGGCATTCCACTATAAGTCCCAGGTGCTGCTCTTGTTGACTTCTTGGCTGTGCCCCTGTGCACGTTTGGAGTACATCTGACACATAGCAGGTTGTTGTCGGGCTGCGCTGCTCCTCTTTGACCATTCCAGGAGAACTTCCTCCCCATGGCAAGCGTTCCCTCTGGATAACAATGTTTTATACTTGGACCTTCCCTCGGAGCAACAATCTGGAAATAAAAGACTCGCACTGGAACGGCCAAGAATGAACACAGAAATTTCACAACCAATTTAGAAACAACTGTGGAAAACAGAAGAAGAAGAAGAAAAAACAGGAAACCGTGTTAGTTACTGGAATAAACAGTTCTCCCCTAATCTTTATAGATCCCTGTTGGTTTTTCACTGCAGTAGAGACTCTGTGAACTAGAGGGTGAGCCATCTGGACATCTGGCTTCGCAGGACTGGAATAAAGACCTTCTCAGAAGAGCGGTTAAAACACCACGGTGACTCGGTATACACGGTTTTTAATACAGGTGCCACCACATCGCTTCTTCTGTAGCGCAGGGGGGGGGGGGACGTCTGGCCCCTGCCCGGACCCTGGAGGGCTGCTGCCCCTGCCCTCCCAGCCTCTCCTCGCCCCCAGCAGCATGTCCCAGGCTGTGAGGCTTCCTCCAGTCCTCCACACAGCACACTACCATGAGCAGATGGGCTGCTGGAGGGAGTAAGGCCGCCTCTGCCTCGTCTTGCTCCAGGGCCGGGTTAGGGGCTCTCTCCAGCTCTAGGACCCGCTCCAGGCTACAGCCCTCCTCCTCCTCTTCCTCCTCCTCCTCCTCCGAAGCTCCCTCCCTGCCCGCGTGTCTCCTCCTGGCCCTGGTGCTCGTCTCCTTCTCCCTGCCCGGGGCCGCGGGTCGCCACCCCCACAGCGACGGGCCGAGGCTCCCGCTGAATGCCTCCGACACCGCCGAGGCGGCAGGGGAGCCCCTCGCTCGGACCGGGGGGCCGCAAGGGAGGCACGCGCGCAGCTACAATCACCTCCAAGGGGATATACGGAGAAGAAAGCTGTTCTCCTTCCAGAAGTTTTTCCTGAGAATTGACAGGAACGGCAGAGTGAGCGGAACCAAGAGCAAAGACGACCCCCTCAGTAAGTACAGTCGCCGGCTACTGTCTGTCTCACGCTGACATCACATTCAATTCATAATGGAACGCCGACATCAAATGCACAGTGAACATTTCACCAGGTATCGTGACTTAGCATGACGTATCACCGGACGTGTTTCATAGGTTTCTTTTGATAGGTTTTACTTTTGGAAAGCACAAGCGCAGCAAGATAGCAGCCTATACACACACATCGGCCAGTGGTTTAAATGCAACATTCCTGATTGGAGCAGTCTTTCTGTTTTAAATCAGACATCCAGATATCTCTCCTGTCCAAACACACACACACGCACACACAGACACCAGCACAATGATGGTAGCTTTCAGATGGCTTAAAACAGACCTGGACCAGATAACTCAGCGGCTATCAGGCCGTCTTCACAGCCCAGGGTAAACAGCACTGATAACAAGCGTAGACGAACAGGGGTGGGGGAAGGATATGGATGTCAGTCCGATTGATGCTTTCAGGTTTCTCTCTCTCTCTCTCTCTCTCTCTCTCTCTCTCTCTCTCTCTCTCTCTCTCTCTCTCTCTCTCTCTCTCTCTCTGTCTCTCGCTCCCACTCACACTGCCCGCCTGCCAACCAGTATCGAGTAAATTATACATCCCCCCCCCCAATCGCAGACCTTTGATCTAGACATTTGTTTAAGGCACTTTAACTTGTTCACTTCACAGAGCACGTCTTTAGAGAGATTACACGCCGCAGCGTATCAGTTAGTGGGTTAGCGTTCTCATTAGCGTCCCCAGTGTTTCCACGGAGCTACGTGTGTGTGCCCATCCGCCAGCGGGCACTCACATGGTCTGGTGGGTGTGTGATGATATACTGGAGCAACCAACAGCGACACATGTACTCACTTATTACTGCCACACACACACACACACACACACACACACTTTACCCCTTTCTTTCTCGTTCTTTCCCCTAACACGATTTAGTGTACGTATATGAAAGCTATTAATGCATCCCTCTTGGGAGTGCTCAGACCACACGTTCAATCAAAGTGACTTATGAGAAGAGGCCCGGGGAGGCGGAACATCAAAGGAGGGTGTTTGTTTTGACAAGGTCACGAAAGAACCGACTTTATTTACCGGTCGCGTCGCACTACGACCCCTTTATTGGCACTGCTCATTTTGGCAGTTAGTGAGCTAAATCGTTTGGCGGGAAGTGAA
>JAOEHI010011862.1:7500-32144 GCA_025447815.1 Percopsis transmontana
GAAGATAAGGCAATATTGATCCCTTTTCTGTGCCAAATGGTTTGCATCTGGACCGGAAGATGTGTTTAATATGGACAAAATACAAGATACAATCCAAGTTGATGAATAGGGGCAGTCTTTGAGGGCAGTCTGTCTCTAACGTATTTATAGTTCAGAATGTGACTTGAGATGGCAGATTCTGTATTTTGTAACAAGACGAAAGTTAGAAAATGGATGACATGCAGAAAAAGTCTTGCTCTGTTTATCATGAAAAAATTAAACGTTACTGAACCCTACACATTTACAGCGAATGTTGGATACTTAACCACTGTGTTTTGACTTTATTGAAATGATTTATTTATTTTGTGAAATATTTAACTGAAGGGGGACACATATGAGACAAGCATCCCTTTGCATTCTTTACTTTTTATAGGAACTCTATTATGTGAAAATAAAACTACAATTTTCCTCCCATGTATTATGGCAAGTTTACTTTCTGCACAACACCCAATACTGCACACAGAAATCGGTGGAGCTTAGGATTTCTCACACTAGAATGGCCCAGCGGCCATTCAGTTCACTGTAACACTACTGTTATCAAACTCTTTGAGTTAGGGAGGGAAAAAAGGGCAGCCATTAATGCCTGGCCAAATATTCCATGTGGCAACCATTGCACTAATAATTAGAGTTCCCAAACCAACTGGAAACATACAGACCAACCACGTCAAAATGGGAGGGCGGTAATGTCTCTGCTATATGATGCTGGCATCATTTCCTTCCATCAGCCTGGAAGTGCACAGCGGCAACATTCCTGAGTGGCAGGAGACCAGCTGCTGAACCCTTACCTGTTGAAACATTAACATAAAATATGTCAAAATTACCTTTGGCTTCCTGGCTTAAAGGTACTGTAGGTAAGATTTAAGAGCTATACATTTAGTGTCATTTCTTAGAAATGTCATAGAGATCCGTCAGCTATCAGTGAGCGAAATGCATTGTGAGAATTTTTGCTCTGGTTGATAGCCCCTGCCTCTGTGTAGGTCGTTTTGGTTTTTTTTTTCATTTTCAAAATCTTACTCTCTTTCGTTCTTTTTTAGCTATCCTACCTACAGCAGCTTTAATACTGTCTTGATGTGTGTCAGGAAGTTCCCCTTGTGGTTGAAACCAGCGTTACAAAAACATTCTTGTTTGGGTTTAAAACTCTGATAGTGCCCCCCCCCCCCTCCCCTTCACGGTTGAGTTTCAAACATAAGCGATGCTTCGGGGAGTACATTTTGGATTCTGGAGGGTGCCACAATGCAAGTGAGGCTTGCACCTTCAAAGGGATCACTAGGATACGTGTTGCACAGAGAGAGGAAGTAGGGATGCAAATGAGGGAGAGAGGGGGGGGCAGAAAGAAGGATTTGACCTCTGTCTGGCCACCCACTTCCTTCGGTAATCATCTACAAATGCACTAATCAATGACAGCTGGGCTGATGCAGATCAAAAGCCTAGAAGGGAGAACATTAGCACCACACCAGGCTTCCAGCACCATGGTCTCCCATATGCCTCTGAACCCAGGAGGCACTGAAAACCTGGACAAATACTTCCACGTATATGCCCAAGACCGTGTTTCCCAGCCCTGCGGAGGAAAATACTGAAGATTACTGTCCAACAGGATTCCAGAGATCAAAAAAGGCTTTGCTTTGAGCTACATAGTCAATATTGTCCTTTTAATGGCGCCTTAAGGAATCACCAATCTATTGTCTTTTTTCTCACGTGTTGTTTTGCAATATAGTGGGAGTACAGTATATCAGTTATGCAGGATATGGGGTAGGAGTCTGGGACGGACCTTTCAGCTTGGCCACTCCAAGATGACAGACCTTGGGTTTGAGCCCTGCCATGAGCCTTCCTGTAAGCATCCTTGAGCAAGATGCCTAACCCTTGCCTGCTCCTTCACACTTGGAATTGTACCCACTGTGAGCCGCTTTGAATAAAATTGTAAAAACATCTACGCCAAATAATAATGTTTTTTATCATAACTTTTTTGTGTTCATCTTCTCTTCTCATATCACCTATTTCTATACAGTACAATGTGATGCACTGAACAAAATGTAATTTCTCACGGACTAAGGTGCAACATGAAATGACACGAAGACATAAACATGACTACATAAAGTGCACATGCTAGTGTTGTAGCTGGCTCTAAACAGTATAGTTAACAATAAAAGGAGTATATGACTATAAATAAAGAATGATTTCAAATTTGGCTAATATGCAAAACAGAATAAATTATAAAGTATAAATTGTTTTACTGTCACCATTACTGTTTACTGTTACCATTTCATACCATTTTAAAATTCTTTTATTTGTTCTTAAAGCCTTGAATGGGCTTCCCCACCTTACCTCTCTGAGCTGCTGCACCCCTACTCCCCTAGCCGATCTCTCAGGTCAGCTGACCAGCAGCTCCTGACGGTGCCTAAAGCTAGGCTCAAGCTCAGAGGGGATCGAGCGTTTGCCGTTGCAGCTCCAAAACTTTGGAACGGACTGCCTCTGCATATTAGACAGGCCTCCTCTCTGTCTAACTTTAAAACTCTTCTTAAAACCTACCTCTTTTCTTTGGCTTTTAACACCAGGTAGAGTGTTGATGATATGTGCATATTTGCATATTTGCATATTATAATTGATGTTTATTTATTTAATTACATTTAAATATTTTTTTTTGGTGGGTACCCCCTGCTTTTATTGTGTTATCTATTTACTTTGTTTTATTTTTTGTGCAGCACTTTTGTGCAGCACCTTGTGTTTGTTAAAATCGTGCTATATAAATAAAGTGGATTGGATTTGATTGGATTACTGTCTGCTTCTTTAATTCCCTCAGGCTAAATATTTGCCAATATTTGAATATTAGATAGATTTTCATCTGTCATTCGGAACATTCCCAAAACTTGGGAATGTTTGAACTTCCTCCAAGTCACTGGTTTTAGGGAAAAGAGCAATAACAGAAAATAGAGGCAGCAATCTTTTATCAAAGTGGGTCTCTTGCATTTCTGGAACGGGAATGCACTTTGACAAAATGTGATCCAGCTTTGGCAAACAAGTGGAAAATGACTGGAGGCAACAAACAACTTATGAATGCTTACATTGAAAGGGCTGGTGGTGCAACACACGTGTTTGTAGTGGGCATGCGGCTACTGAGTAAGCAGGGGTAAAGAGGTACTTTTTGTATAGGGTTCCATTTTAGGGATTGAAACATCCATCTTTAATTGCAAAGTCTTGTTAGGTTTCTGGGGGTCCTCTGGCTCAATAGAAATGTATCCAAGTTAGTGCAAAGATGTTTCATTTTTTAATTGGTTTGCAATACCACCTCCATACCGTAGAGGGCAACGACCAAGGTTTACAATTATACATGTTTGTGGAGGAAGTGGCTCTTATTAGAGCAAAATATTTTGTGTATCGCTGGATCTCGAGAAAACATCAACATGAAAGAAAGATAGTGCGTCTGTGCTGTGCTAAAACACATCGGCTTAACAAATCTAACGTTGGTAACGTTGGAGTTCAAAGCAAATGCTAGTCTGAGACGTGCCTTGCACGCTGGGGAAAAATATAATCAGCCATGACCGAGAATTTCGACCGAGCTCCCGGTGCAGGGAGAGCCCGTATACCGACAATATCCCCTGCCCTTCCCGGTGGTGAAGATGGGGACATAAAGCCTTCATTTTTCAACCAGAGGGAACCTCTGAGACAGCCAAGAACATCGCCTCCTTTATCCGAGAACAACTTAAGCCAGTGTAACGACGTAGCTTGTGGGGGTTATGGAGGTAACGTTTGGGCGCAGTGTTAACGTTAGCTACCATACTTTCACATTTGATTCCTCGACATGTCACTTCGTTTAGCTAACTGTTGCCATTAGCACTAGCATTGTACTCTTTGATTTCTAGCCCTAGTCATTATTTGACGCATTTTTTATAGACTATTCTCTGATCGATGCTTCCAATGACATGTGCAATACGTGTAATGACATCTTGTTCTTTCAAGCGGTTGAACTTCAAAGCTAACTCCAATGCTAACTGCTAGCTAGCCGATACATTAGCTGCTATTAGCGTTTCGGCCTGCTGGATTGCGGCACATCTACGCAACATCGAAATAACACTGCCACTCGGTTTTCTATTTCTAATGATAGTTAATACTTGCTTTTGCTCGCGTCAAACATGTGGCTCTATGTGGTTTAGACAACCAAAAGTAAGCGTCTTTAAAAAGGCGTCATTCAATTTGTGTTCCTTCCAGAATGTAGTTCACTATCGCTGTTCTACTTGCATGCTCTCGGATCGTGGGAGTAGAATTGACAATCACAAATTTGTTGTTTGTTCTCTCCAATTTCAGACGCTAGAAGACCCCAACAAAGTGCTTACAGCCAAAGTATTTCTACAAATAAAGGGTATAATGTGGATACCTTGGTCAAGTCATCAAAACTTTCAGCCAACGCTGCTGAGTTTGTTCCCACTGGATTTGTGACTGAGGTATATGGGAGACAATTTAGGTTCTCTAACTGTTCTCACCTTAATACCAAAATGTAACATGCTATGGATGAATTTATCCAAACGCACTGTGAGGTAGGGGTTATATTTTACATTCAAATGTGGCTGCTTGAAGTTATGATGTTATGAATGTCACATTTTGAGAGACCAGAATAATCATAGCCTGACTTTATAACTCCCTGGTCCTTTAGAACATGTGATTGAGTGCTTGTAACTCCTCAACTCGGTTGCCTGGTCCCTATTTCTCATTGCCACCGGTTCGTTCACAGGACACAGCCTTTTACAATGACAGTGAAAGCTATTGCATTGAGGGATCGCTGGCTGATATGGTTGCAGAGTTCCTTGGCCATCTTAGCTCCTCACCAGGATCCTTTGAGGCTGACGTGGATCACATAACTAACATGTTCAACACCATGGTTACTACCGAAGTGTCACTGCAGGAGCTTGTGGAGTTGATCTATACACAGGTGCCTCCTTCTCACACGTCCTCAGTTACTGTAGCTCATTATTTAAAAATGTTAATGCAATACATTTGTGCAACCAGCCATAAAAACATATTCCAAGTTACACCAATATACATTTTTTAAAATGTAGGCTATAATGTCTTTACTCGATAGACAATAATTAGCTTCAATGTAGGTTGCTTATGGCAATTGTTCTATAAAGTTGTATTTGATTTCAGTCGACCGCCATACCAAATTTCTCATACACGGGCACCAGGCTTTGCAACCACCTGTCTCACCATCTTGCTATCAGCCCATCGAGTGGCAACTTCCGCCAGCTCCTCCTAAAAAGGTGAATTTTGTATCATATTTCATCTCCTTCCATCCCTTCATGTGTTTCTTCCTGGCCTTTTTTTGTTCTCTGTTGTCCACGACACTGTGGCTGTGTCACACATCAATCCCTATTCTTTTCATGTGTGTCTCCTGTAGGTGTCAGGCGGAGTTTGAGCAGAGGAAGGTTGCTGTAAAAGGAGACCCAGACATTCAGAAACGGTTCCACTCATATGTGCTTTTCCTGGGAGAACTCTACCTTAACCTGGAGGTAAGACGTTTCTTGTGCCTTTTTCGCCACACGGAACTTCGTTTTGATTGCATCAGTCAGTCAATTGGGTCCGTCAACTAAGAACTCTATGTTTGTACAGTTGAAGAGTCAGAAGGGGCCTCCAAACCGAGCTGATGTCCTCCTTAGTGCCCTGAGAGACCTGCTGGACTGTCTTTTCTCCCACCCTGTGGATGCAAACCTCATCTGTGCTGTTAAACTGCTTAAGGTTACAACCTGTGACTCCACTTCTGGTCCTAGTTCAGGTGTTGCTGCAGCTTTGCTATGGTGGGTTCATTTTTTGTTGTTGTATTTGCAGTTGACGGGCTCTGTTCTGGAGGACGCCTGGAAACAGAGTGGGAAATCGCACATGCAAGAATTCATTAGCAAAATCGAAAACATTGTCCTGGATGCCTCTTGTAGCAGGTGAGTTTGTGTGGGGCAGGGGTAGAGAGTGAGTACCCAGATACGGGAGGGCCTGTGCTCTGAGTTTTAAACCAAAACGACAATGTTTTTGTAGTACAGGTTTGAATCGCAAGGGCGAACTCCTGACACAAATCCAAGCGTGTCCCTCTGTTTAATGAATAATCTTTTTTTTAGGAAACGGTATAAATGCACATACAGTATTTTGCAGTTGTAGGGTCAATATATTTGAGGTCATGTAGAGGCCAAAGACACGGACGAGCGCTCAGGCTCTTTAAAGTAAACTTCCCTCGCTCCTCTTGCTCAACGCATGCGCACTACCACTGTATTTTGATACCCTGCCCCGGCCTGCACGTGGGCCTACAGAGCACGCTCAGTGTCGCGCATGCGCAGACACAACGTTTTGGTTGTGTGCATTGCGAAATGGACATATACTTTGGCATGGCAACCACACTGTTGTCAATGCTCATCCTGGTTATTTTGAAGGGGAAAATCATCAAGTTAGTGTGTGTGTGTGTGTGTGTGTGTGTGTAGAGCCTGTATATGAATTGTATATGAATTGCATATGAAGGCCAATGGTTCCTCAGGGATGTGAAGCAGATGCTGTTGAAGCTGGTGGAGCTGCGATCCAGTGACTGGGGCCGGGTCCACGCTGCCGCCTCTGCCACCTACGCCACGCCAGACAACGACCCCAACTACTTCATGGTGACTAAGAGTGTTTACAGTGCTCGCTGCTCTGACCTTGCCATTGCCCTCGGCTGACACCGTGCGCGTGCTTCTGTTTCCCTAGAATGAGCCTACCTTCTACACAGCGGACGGCGTTCCGTTCACAGCGGCGGATCCAGGTGGGGATTAACATAAATAAACTAAACGTGTCTTCTGTTCCACCTACTGCTTGACTGCAGTTGAATTGAATCAGTTGATAATATATGGCTTCACTGCAGAGCATTGATTTTTTTTTTTTTTTCCCGATTCTTTCCCTTTTTAAAGTAGGCAGAAATGAACATGCTAGGAATCTGGGGAAAATGTCTGAGGTTCCTAAAGTTTGCATTGGCTAAGTAGTTGCTACTGGATGTCGATGCAGTATAGAGATAATTTGCCTATTCACTGAGCAACGACCTTGCATCAGAAAAGACTGCTCCGCCAACAGCGAACATTTTCAGCCACTTTAAATGTTACAGTTGACCTCATTTTTCTTTTACAGATTATTCTGAGAAATACCAGGAGATTCTGGACCGAGAGGACTATTTTCCAGAGCTTTATGAGGAAAATGGAAATGACCTGTGAGTACACGTACTACATATATGTTTATAGCTATACTACTGTAGCCTACATAGTATTAACCATTAACTTTTAGCGTTTGTTTCAGCGATGTTCATCCTCAAATGACAACCTGCCCAGGCGAGAGATGGTTTTCAGTAATGCTTTAAATTACAGACCTTGAATATATGGCAATTATCTGAAACTACGAGTAATGTACAGGAAAAAACATAATAAAATAACATAATAAAATGTAATTATGTAGTAGTTAACCGATAACAGTGGATGGTCTTTTGTAAATGGCATTAACCCTCCCATGCCTGTATGTTGGCCTGTGTCTTTGACTGCACGTCGCCACACAGGCTCGACAGCTGATACTGTAGGACATCTTACTGCAGTAAAGGGTCTGCTGAATGCTGTAAATGGAAATGTTGAATGAGTGGGTGGTCTTCATCCAGGTCACGCAACCTCTGTTTCAGTCTGCGGCCATTGACCTATTGGCCCCTCTGAGCCTTGTCGGTGTGATTATCTGGCCCACAATGCACCGGCGAAATGAGCCATAGATTCGGCTGAGTCAGCGTATGAGTGTGAAAAGGGGCTTGCTCCCATTTTCTATTCTCTCAGAACTTGTGTGTGTGTCGTATGCATTCTTACAAAGGAAGGATTTGATCTGAAAGGTCTATATAGAAAAGTGGCATTGATGACTTAAAATGATTCTTTTTGTGTTTTCCAGCTTCTATGATGATGATGACGACGACGATGAGATGGACCCTGAGATTGAAGAGGCTTTTGAGAATTTCTGCTTGGAGTCAGAGAGAAAGCGACAACAGTGACACTATAAAAGTAAGATCTGTGAAAGACTGAACCTGCCAGAGGTGTTTTGATTGACGGGGAAAATTTTAACTATTTTAAATTTTAAACTGCTTTGGTTTTTCTCTTATTTTTTTTCAGTTCACACTTCTCAGCAGTTCAGTTTAGTTTTTCCTCTAACGACGGTCAATAGGTGGAAAATCAACTGGGGAGTTATTTATTGTCAGTGTTCATTTGCTCATACCTTTGTGACTAGGAGTCACACTTTTGTTTGTTCAGAAACACGCCTTTCCTCCATTCTTAATTGTAATCCTTTATGCAGGAGAAGTTTCTGAATGGGGATATCCTATGTGTGCATACTTTTTATTTCATAGTTGTTGTTTTTTTAAAGAAAACTATTTATCTTTCAGCCAGAAGAAAGCAACAGGGTGTTATTGTGGGGGATGCAGGTGCAGTGTTGGAGATGGAAAAACTTACTATGAGGCACTGTAGACAGAAGAGGATTTATACAGTGTTCATTAAGTTAGATTTGATCTTGAGTATTCAGAATTTGTGCTTCTAACTGTATCAGTAATAAATGCTCCAAACAAAACAAATACTCCAGCCACACTCTCGCCAAAAATATAGGCTTCTTAATTTTAAGGGTGTTGTTCTGTTTTATTTTTTTGGGTTCAGATAAAGAACTTGACAGTAACTTTCAGTAATTGACAAAATTGCATTCTGTGTCAATTTTGAGAATGTTATAAACCTGATTTACATCTTAAATGTAGCTTTCAATATCTGCCCATGTTGCAGTTTATTAATTAGACTCTGCAATAAGACTGGTTTTTCCTCTCAAAAGACTGTTTCCAGCAATTATTGGAACCCATAAAAGGAATGTTGTTTTAAACTTGTAAATATTATTTATTGTTTGCCTGCAATAAATCCTTTATAATGTGACGTTTGATTTGTGTTGAATTTTTCAGTGCCTTTATGGGACATTTATTTAAGCAGCCGAATATCTTGTATCTATCTGTAACTTGCAAATTACTTAATTTATGGACAAATCTACCAGCCCAAACATCTTAAACACTATAATTGCTGATTATCGATATCAAATCAGTTATCATTGTTATGCTACAGTTGCCGCTAAAGACGAATTATACGAATTATGCTGTAATACTATACTGTCAACAAAATATGTATTCAGGCAAAAACACGCAATTGCTTCAAAATAATGTCATGCATTTCACCAAGAAAATGCCATAAAAAGTTATATTGTCAGATTTGATAAATACTGGCCTAAGAATTGGGGCATATTGACTTTATCTTAGCCTATATCGCCACCTATTGGCTAGGAAAAGTTCTAGGAAATAACTACAAGATAGGCTACAGGCTGGCCTTTAAAATTGTTTTCTGTAGAGAACACAGTGAAACCGTCTTAGACATTACATCCCACTGTGTTCACAGATTGTGTAAAGGTAATGATATTGTGTTAGGTTTAGGTGATGAAACAGACAGTGGGAAAGATATAAACATGGTGTGCGAGGGGAACTGCTCGAATGGAGAACAGAATGGAAAGAGACGGGTGGGTAGAAACACTACGGAAGAGGATTAGGGCCATGGTGAAAAATGTATTTGAGTTCTGACTTTATTCTCAGAATTCTGACTTTATTCTCAAAATTCTGACTTTAATCTCAGAATTCTGACTTTAATCTCAGAATTCTGAGTTTAAAGTCAGAATGCTGTGATTAAAGTCAGAATTCTGAATTCTGACTTTAATCTCAGCCATGGCCCTAATCCTCTTCCGTAAAACACAGAGCGTAGCAGTGGAGTCAGAATTTTGGACCCCCCTGGAGATGGTTAACCAAATAATTCAACAATTTACCTTCAAAATAACTTGTTTTAGTAATATTAACAAAAATTAAGTGGGTTAACACAAAGGTCTTTCGTTTTTTAAAGTAATTTATTTTAATTTTAAGGAACATAAAGAAAATTATTTGCAAAGAAAATGTTTAAAAATGTCTACTTTATTAGACTTCAATGAAAGATGGAAACAAATACAGTGCCTTCCAGCATTATCGGAATCCTAAAAATAAATCCTTTTCTCAGAGAGTCTTAACTTATAATGTATTGTATTGTATTGTAATCCTTTATTTACCCAGGAAAAAATCTCTTTTTTTAAGAGTGTCCTGTCATGATGCATGGGGGAGAACACATAAAGAGACCATTCCTCCATATATAATCTCTCCACATCCTTCAGAGTCCTTTGGTCCAATGGGGTTTACGTCACGGGACTAGGATGGCCACTGTAAAAGCTTTGGATTTGGAGTTTGATCTAAAATCTCCTTCTATTTAATGGAGCCCGTTAAGCCATGTATCCTAACATGATTTCCAGGGCCTTTGGAAGAATAACAGCACCACCAACCCACCATTATACTTAGGCTACAGTGCAGATACGGTTATTTTCTGCGTGACCTTGACAACGTCAAAACCCACCTCAAGGGTTTGTTGCCAAAAAAATCTCTATTTTAGTCTAATTTTACCATAGAACCTGGTTCTAATCAAAGGTTCAGTGGCCTAATGTCCAGGCGCCTATACGTTTGTTTTTGTCTGTCGACAGCAGATGCTTTCTTCTGGAAAACCCTTAACAGTTTGTTGGAATTTAGGTAGTGGTCCACTCCCAGTCGATCAATCCCCAACATTCCCAAACGCCCAACTTGCCCGTATACGCATCCTTGAGCAGGATGCCTAACTCCTACGTGCTCCAAGTGTAACAGAGGCCAGCGGTACAGTAAGGTGCTAAACTGCAGAGTAAACCTCACTCCCCGACAGAGTAACTCCTTACTGTAACTCGTTTAGGATTATAAGCAACTGGTAAATGACTAATGTGTGGCTTTGGAGACTTTGTGACCCCAGGATGTAACCAACCCATGCAATTGGCCACCTGTGATTCATTTGTGTATTCCCCCTTCATTTGTGTTGAGTAACTAAAAGTGTCTAGCCTGTGTGTCACCAAAAAGTTTTATATCGCCCAGAGAAACAGGAAGCCCTGGATGACCATGTTTTGCCTAAACTAGGTTAAATATTAATGGGATTATATGTCCGATTATATTTTGTTCATATACATTTCAAGGGGTGCTGTTATCTTGGCAAATAGTGTAAAGAACTAAATGCAGCGGGTGTTTTTGAGCAAAAGATTGACTATTGTTTTTAATGTATTTTTATGTGTATTTTATTTGTATTATAATGTATTTTAAGGATTATTTTTAGATTGATTAATTTTGCATACAGTATAACTGATAGTGATTTGATTTCTAAATTAAGCATAAGATTAAACTAATAAATTGTATTTTTATAGCTTGTCCCCCCCCCCGCCCCCCCATCATGTTTACCAGCGGTGCCATTAATGCTGGAGGACACTGTAGCCTAGGTCTTTGTGATGGAAGCTGGTTTCAGGTTTTGACTGACAGATAGGCTATAGGCCCATGTAGATGTCTATTCTACTGTAGACCTATATATAAAAAAAGAATCTAGAAATATTAATAAAGTTCATTCGAAAACTTGAATTAATCATCTCATGGGCTCTGAGAGTGTCGCGACACCCGTGTTGAGAACCACTGGATTGCAACTTGCACAGCCGCGAGTTTCCTAGAACTGAGATGAGTAACTCCACAATTGGACTCAAGATACCCCATGTAGCCTATTGTAATTACCTATTTGTCTTCAGACTGGCTATAAAAATTCTTAAAGGTTGCTGTAGCGAATAGATTAAAAACATCCAGTCATAGGCTGGGTTTGCACAATGACACATCCCCTTTTGTCTCACCTACAATGAACTGGACTTCAACCTCCTTCGCTGTAGCCTACTGGAGGCTACAGTACAAACCTTTAAGAACCAAAACTGGTTTATAAAACTGTTATATATATACATAGCATTTTGCATAGCCTAGTGTACTTTTTACATTAGAATGGGCCTATATATCACAAAGGCAGGCTTTTTGATGCAAATTCGGGTACACTTCAAGAATTAATGATTTCAAAGAAATGATCCTAGATTGCTATAGCAGGGGTTTCTCATTGCAAAGAACAATACAAGTAGCTATAGATTGAAGAGTGACCTACATATGTGCTTGTTATGGCTGTGTTAAAAATGCGTTCGGTGCCGTAGACCTATAGGCATTATTGTATTGCTATACGATATCGCATTTCCTCCAGCGACGCTTTCACAATACCCACACCATAAAGTTACACATTAATTGACGAAAATTCGCATCACCAACGTTATAGGTTAACCTAAACTAAGGAGCGTCATCTCTTGTCTGGACCTGTAGTCTGGCCGCCCACTGACACTTCACAGCAAATTTTGACAAGTTCAAGTGTATCGTCTACACTGCATCCTACATTCGTGGAATTAAACTGAAGATGGAGTACTTCGGGAGGAAGATAATCCTTTATATATTCGTAATACGTAAGTAGGCTACTGAACTTTATTTCGTGCTTGAAGTTTCTGTTGTTATATTAATCTGTAAAGCGCACAACGTGCTACTGTATCCTATTGCTACTGTTTACTCTTTATATTCAGGGACCTGCAAGGCAGAACTCCACATCAGTAAGCTGTATGATAGGTCTACTAATGTTTCCTTCAGAATATGCTTTAAATCCAAAATACTTCGAAGGCTATTTTCATAAAACATTGTTACTCGTTTTGGCAATATTCCCACGTGTCAGTAACCTATTGAATTATGGCTAATGGCTTTGAATGGTATAATGCTTAAATCTTAAATTGAATTTCATGCTACACTGTCTTGGTTACATACAGTAGGCTATGAGTTTTATCTCTGCCATTGGAGACTGTGCTCCACACACTTCCAAGGCAAGAGTATAAAAATAAGCCATTTGTGAAATACATAAAGATATTCAGCTGAATGAATATATCAAGTAATGCCCCAAACATATTTACTGTTAATAACATAAAGTCTGAAGTCTGGGAAGATGTCTGTTTCACTCGTGTCTGTTGTAAAATCTGCTCGAAACTCAAAGAGGTTTTCAGGAAACAGCCAAAAAAACATTTTGGGTTACTCATAGCCTATACACTCTGTATGTATATTCTGAAATACATGGACAAAAAATGCATTGGGCCTACAGACGGAGTGCCACTCTGTAGTGCAATAGCCAAGCTAATAGGCGTGGCAGGATGTTGTTACAGGTCTTCTCAGGCAAGTGACCCCATACATTCCTCTGACAGTAGTTAGCAGATTCTGCCATTGCCGCTGGGTTTGTCTTCTTGCCTGGGCTTGTGGAGGCAATGCTCAACACCATTTTCATGACCTGAAGGTGTTCATTTGTTTTTGGATGTTTGGATGTGCCCATTGAGATACATAATCTTGAGGGAGATACTGCCATTTAGGCAGACCTCTTTCATTTTTATATGTTTGATAAGGTGTGGGTAGTAAACTGCATTTGTGACTCTGATGGATGTGGCTTAAGGCATTTATCTAATTCAGACACCCATCCTTCTGCTTTTAAGGGACAGTCTTAAATATTTATCATTAAGTTCCTCTTATAACAGTACTTTGCAGTCCACTTAAATAGCTCATACTAAAGGAAATTACTGAAATTATTGTGTGTCAAGATATTCTTTATTTCTTCCAAAACATGCCCTCTTTATGTCTTTGCTGCTTCCTTTATCTAGCTGTGAATATACCAAACTCTTGTCTCTAGTCTACTCTACGGTAGCAATTTATTTATTTGGCTGCCATATTTTTCACTGGGACTCCTGTTCACTTCCCTTCTGCTGCTTTACGTTAGTTAGTAAGTTACGTTGTGTGACAACGTAACTTCTTCATGAACATTTACCAATCACCATTACTCGGTATAACACCATAAAATTGAAACGAACCTTAAAGGTACAATTTCTCTTCTAGTTGACGGGATCTGGTCTTGTCAGTCTTTCAACGTTGGCACTGCAGACGCCAAGATCTTCAATGGACCGGCTGGTGAAGCGTTTGGGTACACTGTCCAACAAATGACAAATGGTCAAGAAAAATGGTATAAATGCCATTCACACACTAATTATAACAAATCTAAGAGCTAATAGGAAATGCCATACTAACAATACCCATTGTTTTTTTTGTACTTGAAGTCAGTAAGTTGAAACAGGTCCTGTGATTTCAAAAGAAACCGCTACACTGAACAGTCTGCAGTGCATTGTAGACAAAATGTTAGAGAGATGGTTCTTGGCGGGGATGTTTACGTTAGTAAGTGAATGTGGCCCCTCTTCCTAAAGGCTCCTGGTTGGTGCCCCTTGGAGTGGTTTCAATCAAAATAGGAAAGGGGATGTTTATAAGTGTCCTCTTTTACAGTCCAGAAACAACTGTGACAAACTCAATTTCCAAGGTAAGAATCAATCTTGTGATCCTAGTATTTACCTAAACATTCATGTTCATGTTTTTACTCAAATTTGCTATGAAAATTAGACTTGATTTTTACAGTATATACAACTTTGTCATTAACTTTGCAGATTCTATTAATATTCCTAACGTGAGAAATATCAGCACCAACATGAATCTGGGTTTGACACTCACCCGAATGCCAACAATCAATGGTTTATTGGTAAGCATGTCTGAAAAAGGTTTGGAAAAACATAAAAGTTCAGATGTACTGTAGACGTTGTTGCAATCTTGCCAGATTTGAGAAAAATAGTTTGTAATGTCCGAAATTGACTTTATTGATCAGCGTGTGGAGGAGAATACCTTTTAATGGTAATAATTCTAGTCACAAAGTACAGTTTTTCTGGGTTTGTCTGGAGCAGACATGTGGCCCTCTCTGGTCCCAGCTGTGTGGCGACCAGGATTTCTATCCAGGAGTGTGTGCACAAATCGACCCCCTCTTCAAACTTCAGCCTGCCTTCTCCCCTGCGGTTCAAAGTAGGACTATTTTCCGTTATCCGTTATCGGTACACCCTGTCTTATTGAAAAAGTGGAATTCTGAGTCCTTTTTTGCACGCATACCCTTCCTTCCTTGAGTGCTGAGTGGCTCACACTTACCTCCACCCCTCACCCTACAGAGCAAACCATTCTCTACCCTGCCCCCAGCCACATGACGTTTACAGTTATGTTCAGAAGTCTAGGATTGTTTCCATTAGTTGTATTTCCTTTTCAACATGCATGCCAGATTGTGCAGCTTCATTTTTTTTTTACATTCCCAGCTTGTGGAGGTCCTATGGACATTGTGATCGTTTTGGATGGCTCCAACAGCATTTATCCTTGGTGGCCAATGAATAAATTCCTCGAGAATCTAATACCCTCACTAGAAATTGGGCCTGAAAACACCCAGGTATGCTCTGGACTAGCTGATGCTTAGCACTGACAGCAATGAAAAAAGGGATAGCAACATCCGAACTGACAATTTATGTACAGCGTGATTTTGAGGGATAATTAATTAGGATTCTTTGACTGATATTGTTCTTACGCACACTTTGTTTTTTTAGGTTAGTGTGATTCAGTATGGAGAGAATGTTATCTTTGAATTCAAACTGGGGGACTATAAAACCAAAGATGGCCTGCTTGCTGCAGTATCCAAAATCGATCAGAGGCTTGGTACTTCTACCAATACTTTCAAGGCAATCGAGTTTGCCAGGTTGGTATAGCAATAATACAAACTGCTAGTATATATTAGTTGATGCATTTGTTCTTTAGTTCACTAATCAAATGTATTAATTTTGCGTTGTATGTATTATTTGTATGTGTGTTAGGCTTGGCTATCGTGCCAAGTGTAACAATCCTAATTGGTTGAAAAGAGTATTTGTCTCACTTCCTGTCTTAGACAGAATGGCTTTGATCCAGCAAATGGTGGTCGTACCAAAGCTGCTAAGGCCATGGTGGTTGTCACTGATGGGGAATCCCATGATGTTGATAGAAGGGACGCAGTCATTGCGGAATGTGAGAGACAGGGAATTAAACGGTTTGGTATCGCTGTAAGTTGAAAACAGTCAATAAAATAACTTTTTGTTGTTATTTTTCTTGATTTATTAATTTATAGACTACTTTGGTTAAAAATAAACACAAATGACTGTACTGTTAATAATAATTATATATATATATATATATATATATATATATATATATATATACAGTATATATGTGTATTGTATGTATTATATACAGTATATATTATTATATATAATTTTGTACTACTTTACGACTTTTTCTACTTGATAGCAGTATCGGTAAACAGTATAGTTCAATGAGATTGCCTTTTAAAAGTGTTATACTAACCTTTAAGTTTGCCTACATTACAGATTATTTCATGTGTTATCATGTCATTGATCACTGATCAGCTGTGTGGTTATGTTTATAGGTCCTTGGTTACTACACAAAAAACAACCTTGACATAGAAAACCTAATTACAGAAATCAAGTCCATTGCCAGTTCACCTACGGAAAAATACTTCTTCAACGTGTCCGAGGAAGCTGCCCTTTCCACAATTGCGGGATCACTGGGAAACCGTATCTTCAACATAGAGGGTGCTTATTATCGCGTCCTCTTCCTGTCTACATACACATAATTGACTTGACCAGAACACTGAGGCTCATAGATAAGAGATTTTTTTTTAAGAGTTTCAACTTGGCGTGTTAAAACAAGCCTGCCATTGTTGCACATTCCAAGGGAGATCAAATGAAAGACACAACAGTATTCAGGCAGTTTATAGCGTGCTCATTGCTCCATCATTTGTATTTCCAAATGCGGTTTTACTCTGCTGACCTGAAACTGACCTTCATATGTGCTGTTTGCTCCAAAAGGCACTGACAAATCAGGCGACAGCTTCCAGATGGAGATGTCCCAAGTAGGTTTCAGCGCTCACTACGCCAGCAAACAGGTATAGAGACTTATATTGTACCCCCTCTAAAACGTTCACTGTAAATACATGGTTTTGCACATTGCAGTGTGCAGAGGAGTATCATTTTCTCACCTGAAGGGATCCCCAGCAAAGAACAAAGAACAACTGATACCGTAAACTCCCTTGTCACAACACACGTGTTTCCTGTCAAAATGGAAATGCGGCCAAGCGAACATATGCCCCTTTAACCAGGGAATGTCATGGTCTATTTGTCATAAGTCGAAAATGTTTTCCCTCAAAGTATAGTTCTTTTATTATGTATACCTTGACCAAGCATGTAGCTGGCCTGTTATGTGACCTTTACCGTTGCTCCCCTAGAATGTGATGATGCTGGGGGCAGTGGGGGCATATGCTTGGAGCGGCACCGTCGTCCACCAATCAGGATCCAAAGTAGATATCCTCCCATACTCGGCCTTTGAGGCAACCCTACAAGATAAAAACCACAGCTCATTACTGGGTAGGGATCGCTTTTCCTTTCCTGCATTTCAGTAAGAACCAAAGTAGAGTCATTCTAAAGGATACTCCAGTACTGCCTCTGTTTATGCCTATTGTACGCTTTGGTGTTGTGGCGTTCCCAGGTTACTCAGTGAACACGCTGAGCGACGGGCCGACAGAGTACTTTGTGGCCGGTGCCCCTCGCTCCAACCACTCTGGACAAGTTATCGTCTATACGGTCAATTCCCAGAAACAATCCACTGTCATAGACTCAGCGAGAGGGAAACAGGTATATTTACGCTATTTACCTGTTGCTAGAGGTGTGATGATCATCTCTCCATAAACCCACATGGAAAATTTTTTGGATTCAACTCCTTTAAAGCTCCGCTCCTTGATTTCCTTCCCCGGATTGCCCTCGTGATTGAAACCAGCTTTACAAAAACATCATTGTTTTGGTTCGAAACTCAGAGAGCGTATACCCCTCGTCTGATATACTGATACTCCTCTCTACTCCTCCACCCTCAGAGCTCCAAGGCCAATACCATTCTCTACCCCCCCCCTTCCCCACGGTCACGTGCCCTTTTTATCACAGCCCTGAGCTGTGATAAAAATGGGTGGCTCTCCAGTCATTATGGCACAATCAAGGAGTGTACCTTTAAACAGAAGCTTCAAAAGGGCCTATTAATGGGGCGTTTCAGTCATTACACGGCCATTGTTCTTTGCCCTAGATTGGTTCTTACTTTGGCAGCGTCCTGTGTCCCCTGGATGTGGACAAGGATGGGGTGTCCGACCTCTTACTCGTTGGTGCGCCCATGTTCATGAGTGAGCTGAAGAAAGAACAGGGCAGGGTCTATCTCTTCTCTGTCACCAAGGTAACCTAACTAACATGTTTGTTGATATGTCGGCAAAGTATTTACAGATATATGTACTGTATATGGACCTCAAGGCAACCAAGGCCATATGTCATACAAACCGAAAACCCAAACATCCTGCATCCAGATTATGCTCTATTCAAAATCAACCCTTCAGACACATTTACAAAACCGAAACATAAGTTGTGGTTTCCAATATTTATCAGGACATTAAATATAAATATCATGTAAGTATCTAAGATGTCTAACTTCACCTGGTCCAAAAGTCTTGTAATACTTTGAGCTCTGTTCTAAGCCAGGTCCAGACACTTAAAACACTTACCAGGCATCACCCATGTACTAAACCAGCTAATTTTACCAAATGATTTCCTTTCCCCTGCTGGAGAGCTTTGGTAGTGCATGGTTAGTTTGTCCACCTCTGCACTCAAGTACTATGTTTAGATGACAGTGCAGCTTAGTAAACACACACGTTTAGGAGCATGCAGGAGCATTGCTTTCTTGAGCAAAGGAAATGTCAATATGTTTGCTGTTACAGAACACATTGTTGGGTAGAATATGCTGATAATTATGACTAAGCAATGAATGATAACCACAACAGTGATTCTGACAACATAGCACATTCAGTTTGTTTGTGTTAACATAGCAAGCAATTCCAGCATGACGTTTTGGTTCTAACAGATGGAATACTGTCTGTCTGTCTGGCTCTCCAAAGGGTATACTCACTGAAAAGGGGTTCCTCATTGGCTCCTCCCCATCTGAAAATGGCCGTTATGGAATGGCCATCTCTGCTGTTTCGGACCTAGACCTTGACGGCTCGGGCGACGTGGTAGTCGGAGCGCCACTGGAAGACAATGGCAAAGGTGTCATCTATATCTACAATGGGTTAATAAAGACATTACGGAAACAGTTCTCACAGGTAAGGAGCAAAAAGTGAACTGAACATGATAGACTTGTGTACTGTGTGTGTATAAATGTATGATAGCTTTGTCAGTATCAAATATAATGAAGGCAAGGACTGTTTTCCAGAGAATCATGGGCTCCAAATTGGACCCTCAGTTGCAGTATTTCGGAAGGGCCCTAGATACCTATGGAGATTTGAATGGCGACACCATCCCTGACATCTCAGTTGGGGCGCATGGGAAAGTGGTCCAGCTCTGGTGGGTTTAAGACAGCACACACACAACCACTTCTCATGCTTTGATTATATGACTTAATAAGGATGTCCGTCTTTAAAGGGACTGTAAAGACAGACAGGTGTTTGAGGAAAACTGGCTGATAAGACCACGGGGTGTGTGGATTGTGGCATCTCTCATCTCTGAATCTCCTATATCGGTGAATCTTGCATCTGTCGGGCGGGAAAACTGGCACCTTTTTGAATGATTGGTCTGTTAATTGCTGACATCAGCTGCTCCGCAGCATAGCACAGCCCACCACCACCTGACAGTATTTCAATCGCATTTGCCCCTAAAATTAGATACGTGCGAACCGGAAAAATGATTTACAACCACAGTGTGCGAGTATAGATTACAACCTACCGTAATGTTGTTTCCCCCCAACCGCTGCTAATCAATCAAAAACTACAAGTCCCACATTCTACAAGTTGCAATGCGCGAACTACCAATAGAGTTTTCTGTGATGATGCAGCCGGTTTGTTGTGTATATAGCGCCCCCCCCAAAAAAAAAACACGAAAGTCACCCCGAGCCCTGTTCCACAAAGCATGCTAAGAAAAGTGGGGACTGACTTGAATGAACCTAACAAATCAGTCGGGGCTAAAACGGTGCTAAAAGCGGACTAATTCGAGACAGGTTCAAGTAGTCAAGATAATTGTGTGCACACTACTCTTAAGCCGCCCGAGAGGTCGAACATGGATCAAATCGATACACCATGGCAAAAAGCAATGGTAAAAGGCGATGTTCACTGCCAATATTACAAATATATGAAGAAATCAAACATATAATAACCAAAAAAGAACAGTTAAGAACAGAAAACCTGTAGGTTATAAAAATATTTTATACAAAAATACATAGATATTAATCCTCAAGGCTGCAAATGTATGCAAATCTGAGAACCAGCCATATAGCTCAAACCCCTGTCTGTGCGTGCAATGTAATATACACAATTGTTTGTATCAAGTGTAATCAGTTGAAGATTAATCAATAAAATACAAATTTTATTTATTGTCAAATTACTAAGTGTATTTTCTATTGTTTTACTCTTTTGAACTTGGTTTTCAGGTCCCGTGGTCTAGCTACTGTCACAGCCGAAGCTTCTTTCGTGCCTAAAAAAATCAGCATTCTCATTAAGAATTGTATGATTAATGGACGCATGCATTTCTGTTTCAAGACCATCGTCTGTTTTAGTGCCATATTCAGGCCCAAGAAACCTATTGGACCGATTGGTAAATTGGTAACATAATGTCTTAGTATTCCAAATAATTATTTAGCTCAGTTTGGGACTTTTAAATGGACTCTCACACTTGATTTTTGGAATTACCCATGTGTTTGTGTTCTTTATTAGTTATTTTCTACAACTTGACTCTGGATGCCGACTTGCAGTCCTCCCGAGTGATATCCCGTGGATTGTTCAGCAAAAACAATGAACGCCTGCTGTCTGAAAATATTACCCTACAAATATCATCTGTGCCCATGTGCCAAGAGTACCAAATCTATGTTCAGGTAATTGATAAAGGCCATCATTTCTTTGCAATTTAAAATGTGCATTTAAACATGCATTTTTACAGAGAAGTTTGTTTTCTAAATATGTTGTATTGTAATTGTAATTTAAGGTTTATATCTATAAAAGGAAATATACTGTATATTACAGACTATAAGTAGAAATTTAGATCAGCTTTGCAAGGTTGGAAGAAAAAAAACCTTCATTTAAGTTAACCATACGAAAAAGGAAAATAATTTGTTCATCTATGCTGTCTTCAACAGGAGAATCCAGACTTTGTCAATTCCATCAGTCTTAAAGTTGATATTGGTCTACACCAAGAAAACGCGAACCCTGTTCTAAATGTGTTCTCTCCCAGTGCATGGGAATTCTTTGTAAGTGTGATATATTGTATGTGGTCTGAGTTAGAAAAAAAAAAGACTTTGTTGTTTTTGCCATTTGTCTGTTGTTATAGCCACGTACACATGCGTATTCATGGTTATTTCCTAACATAAATGGTAACTGCTCAAGTCAGGCATGATTCAGAGATAAATACCCCTTAGTTGTTTCCTTTCCACTGAATTATAATAATAAAGCTCATACAGTAATAATGTGAATGTAAAAATAATGTTAACCAATAACAACTTCAGCTGTACTACTAAAAAAGAATTCACAGTGTTAAAAATAACCCCCATCTTAACGTGCAATGCGTTTCAGATTCCCTTTTTTAAAGACTGTGTTTTGGATGAGGAGTGTTTGAGTGATCTGCTGTTAAGGGTGAAGAACGTACCTGAGTTATCCAGGTGAGCACTACTAACCTTTCCTAAGCACATCATTTCCATTTAAAGTCAGTCACCTTTTTATATGTCAGATTTGGGCTAAAAACCTTTACTATGACCACCATGCTAGTGTCTAGTTTCTAGTCTGGCTTGCCCGCTTTAAATGGGACTAACATTAAGTTGTTACATTTAAACACTGCTCAAGTTAACACTTGAACAAATCACCAAATTAGCTCAAGTGAACACCCTCTATGACTATAGTAACTGTTACAATAGGCTACATTGACTGCATTATAATATCTATAGAATCACGCAATTGTAAATGTCAAAATGTGTGGTCATATTTTTACATTGGAATTAGGTCAAATGAGAGCGTATAGTTTTGTATGGTCTGTTATGGCTACATTTGTCTTTGTACAAGTACCGTAAGAACTGTTACATTTTCTATTTTAATATATTTTATTTGGGGTGTAATTCCATGTGGCTTCACTGGAAAACATAAGTTTGTGCAGCAAGCACAGCCCATAAAAAGGGTGGGTCTATCTGTATTTGAAGTGTCACCCAAAAATGATCCCATTTTTGGGTGACACTTCCTTAGTGAATGGAAACCTAATAAGATAAAAATATAAAATAACGTCACCTCATGTGTGCTGTTTTATATAGCATCTTGATGACGCCTGGTTGCTGGTTTATAAGCCAGTTAAATTCAGCATTGTTAGACCTCTTTGATCTCAAAGAAGTCCTTGTGTTTCTTATATTGGAAGAGCAGTTATATGTTTAAATCTGTGTGTTTACACATGTTTAGTTGGTCACCCTACTACTTTTAGAATATAAGATAATATTTACACTATAAAAATTTAATATATTTGACCATCCCGGTAGGGCAACAAAAAATTAAAGAACATTGTACTGAATATCATTGTCTGAAGGAGAGAATCAATAACGATTACAAAAGCCATGGGACGCCATACAGTTAAAACAAATAACTGACTAACTGTAGAAGAGTGCATTAATCTGAACCCCTACGTTACAGTTCAGCTCAGCTCCTGGTCAGCCACAATAACCGGGAGCTTTCATTTGAGGTTGTCTTGAGGAACAAAGAAGAGAATGCTTACAACGCACAGGTCTTGGTTACATATTCCAAAAATCTCTTCTATGCCTCCATCACCCCACCTGTGAGTTAAACAAACAACAAATATATACAGTATTTAAATATATATGGAAAAAATCTGTGGCCTATAAAACTCTTATTTTATGTTAACATCTAGTTGCAGGTGTGTTAGATTCAAACAAGCTAGTTAAGTGATCACTTGTACTTCCAGTTAGAATGCACTGGGAACGATTGGAAAAATTATTGTAAGCAATAAATAACAAAATACATTGATAATTTTATGCGTTTATGCTCATGTTTGCGATTTGTCAACATTCCAGTTGAATAGCATGGGATAGTAATGTAACAGTATGCATGTCTTCTGCCGTTATTTGGAATATTGACATATTTGAATTAGTGACATATCCCTGACAGTGACAAAACTAACACACTGCTTTGAACTGTAAATGTACAGGATGATGGGACACTGGTGAAATGTGACTCCACAGGGCAAACACGTTTGGTTGTTTGCCAAGTGGGCTACCCAGCTTTAAGAAAAGATCAGGAGGTGAACAAATGAACATGTCTATGTCCAATTTCGTTGATATGTAATTGTAGTACTTGTAGTCATGTAGAGCTTTCTTTGCAGGTGAAGTTTTTGATCAATTTTGACTTCAACTTTGCGGAGTTGCAAAACAAAGCCCAGGTCACCTTTGAGGCCAAAAGGTACACTGTAGTGTTGCATATTTTCTTGACCATGTTGTAAATAGCTTTTGTAATAACACACTGTAATCATTTATAGTGACAGCAAAGAAGAAATGCCTGCAGACAACAAAGTGGACATATCAATACCTGTCAGATATGACGCAAGAGTCATTTTATCTCGGTAAATCATGGGATTATTTATTTGGTTCAATCAAACAATAACCCGTCATATATCAGTTCACATAGGCATAGGAGCGTTGATTTGATAGGATTGTCTTTATACACTCCTAGCGAGTCAAATATAAACTTCTATGTGGCGGAGGGAGCCGAGGCCGTGACGACTGTGAAGACACTGGACGACGTTGGCCCCGAATTCAACTTCTCCCTGAAGGTACGGCTAATGTAGCTGTCTTGAAAATTTTGATGCCTTCTATAAACTACACAGAGGTTTACACAGACTGCACCTTTGCAGACTGCACTATACTTGTACATAGGGCCACAGCAATTCAGAAAAAAGGTGCAATATCCTTTGTGCGATATCTCAGCTGCTACTAATATATCTTATTGAATTGTTTCATAGGTTACAGCAAATATATAAATTTGATACATTATATATATATATATATATATATATATGCTTTTTATAATTTATTTATATACTTAGCATTTTTCTATTTTGAATTGCCATCTGTTATGTGTGAATGCACCGTCTGGGTTGCCACTCAATGTTGTTGTACCCAGTGCAAAGACAAATAATGGAATCTTGACTCTTCAGTCTTGAGCTGATTGTGCTGTCAATTGTACCCTCTGTGTGGCTATCTAGATTTCGACCAGCAGCTTCCCTCTCAGCCTGTTGTACTTGACCATAGCTCTGCCTGTGACCACCAAAGCAGGGAATCCGCTGCTCTATATTACCAGCGTGGATGCACAGGTGAAATGAGAAGAAAACATTGTTGCCTAATAACAAAACAGAACTACTTTTAGTTCTGTTTACTACATTACACTGAATGTGCACCTCATTTCTAGCCTATATATATTTGAAACTGCGGGGGTAAATAAACATTGTGACTCGTTAGAGAGCTATTGCTTTATGTGTTCATTCTTTAGTTCCCCTTTTTATTTGTTCGTTTATGTGTGTGTGTGTGTGTGTGTGTGTGTGTGTGTGTGTGTGTGTGTGTGTGTGTGTGTGTGTGTGTGTGTGTG
>JAOEHI010011892.1:0-12580 GCA_025447815.1 Percopsis transmontana
TGGATATGAAGATGAAATCTGACGCATAGTTTCAGTGTTAAAACTGATAAAATAATTGCTGTCTGTGGTTCTATATGTGGTGTGGCAATCATTTTGAAAAATAATAGCTCTTAGCAAAATATGGAAATAAAGAACTATGAACTAGTTCATTTTTGGAACTGTGAACTTAGTTCATAATTTTGAAGTATGAAGTATGAACAGAACTAGTTAAATTTTAAATTTGTGAACTGAACTTTGAACTAGTTCATGTAGAAAGTGAACTTTCCCATCACTGACATTATGTTCTCGTTCTAATTATTTGGATGAAAAGCAGTAAGCAAATTCTAATGTAAATCTTACATTCCATTCAAAACACATTACAGTACACAAAACACAACTACAGTAGGCCTATAAAGAGTGTAGTGCATAAGCTGAAACTTAGTGAATATATCAAATATGTAGAAAATATATTTTGCATGTTGCATTTTTCCCTATAGTGATATAAAGGGCCTTTGTTCAGTGTTGTCGCAGTGACATTAATTATGTATTTTGGATCATATCTCTTGGACTTCCTTGTAATGGTGCGAGGGTGACGAGTGCAATTGCAGACGATACGTGGCAACGGAGTGGCGAGAAACGTTCACAACGTACATTTAATGTTCACATTTACAGCAAAGTGGTTTAACACAGGGTATTTTCCAACAACAAGATAATTCCAGTAACAGGTAAGGATTAGGGTTCCAATAACAACGTGGAGTGACAACGTGTGCAACGAAACAATAACCGACAACTCCTCATCACCCCCTCTCCGGCTTTATAGGCTGGGAGAGAGTTGATAAGGAGACAATTGTGCGCAATTGATGGTGAGTTGGATGTATGGATGGCCATAGGCCGGTGGTTCAGTACACCGTCGAGCTAGAGGAGGGGCGGGGGCGCTCCCGTTGTTACATTCCTCCTCCAGCTTTTCCTATCAGACATACAGTATAATGCACAGAGTGGTATTCTGTACTCTAGGAACTGCAGCAGGACTAATGTGTACATTATATTTCTGCGTGGTACTCCACAGTATGTTTAAAATGTGGTGGTTTACATTATGTTTTACCATTGCATGTGAGGTAATTGTAATGATTTTGCATCAAAATCTGATAATGCAAATTCCTCATATGACTTCCTCTATTGTAGGTGCAGCTTTCCTATCAGTCATTTAATACACAGTGGTACTTCTCCAGAAACTGTAGCAGGACTAACGTGCACATTACATCTCTATGTGCTACATTAAGTCTAAAATGTGGTGGTTTACATTATGTTTTACCGTTGCATGTCACTTTTGCTATTGTTTATCAGAAGAGGGTCCTCAGCATCTATATGGTCCCGGTGACATCATTATTGGTGGACTTTTCCCAGTTCATTCACAAGTTACCAGAACCAACATGACTGGGCCCGCTTTCTGTTCTGAGTGAGTATGAAACTATAAATTGAGTAGGCCTAAGCAATAATTAAACATTCATATTGCTAACATACAGTATTAAAAAAAGGGTGATTTCGTAAATCTTTCTTTCTTTTCTCAATGAAGTTATGATCTCCAAATGTTTCTGGCAACTCAAATGATGGTATTTGCTATCCAAGAGCTTAACCAGCAAACTCCTAAAATGCTCCCCAATCTGACCATTGGTTATGATATATATGACACCTGTGGAGATGTTACGTTTGCCTTGAGAGCTTCGCTCCAGCTTTTGAAGGACAGGCAAAACTCTTGTAATTTGTCATCTGATCCACATGCTAAAGTAGTCATAGGCGAGAGATCTTCAGAAGTGTCGATTGCTGTTGCACGCATATTTGCTCTGCAGTCAGTTGCCCAGGTATGTGTTTAATTCTCCATTGATTTTGATAATGAACCATTATGTAACTTTAAACAATATAAATGGAATTAAAAGTAATACACGTTTCCAAACATCCATACATAGGTTATAAATCCTAATCAAAGGCTCCTGCAAATTAAATTTAAATGTTTTTTATAACATGGAATGTGTCGTGTTCCAACATACTAAATTCCAAGATACATTTTCGCAGTGCCCTAATAATCTGTTTTTTTTTTGTTCGCTGAATTCAGATTAGCTATGGATCCTCAAGTGAGTTACTCAGTAGGAAGAAAAAGTTTCCCACATTTTTGCGAACAATCTCTAGTGACGCACATCAGACCACAGCCATTGCTGAGCTGGTGAAAACGTTCAACTGGCAAATAGTGGGCGTTGTGGGAAGTGATGACGAATATGGCAAGTATGGCACTGAACGTCTGATCGACCATTTCATAAGCAAAGGCATTTGCATTGACTTCAAGGTGATCCTGGCTGGTGACTTTTTCAGTAACTCTGACGAGTTAAATAATCTGATGACAAAGATAGAAAATTCAGTTGCCGAGGCTATAATTCTTTTTACTAAGGAGGGCAATGTTGAAATTATTATAGATAAAGCCATTCAGCGAAGACTCAACAGAACGTGGGTTGCAAGTGATACATGGTCTAACTCTCCTCAAATCTCAGAAAGGATAGACATTCAAAACATTGGACAGGTCTATGGATTTATCCCTAAATATAATCCCGTTGCTGGATTTGAAGATTACGTCACCTCAGAGGTCAATAAATCCTTGGACATCCTTAGGCAGCAACAGTGGATCCCATATCCACACTGTCCCACACACTCCATGATGAATGAGAAAAAATGCTCATTAGAAAACATTCAATGTTTGGAACCAGAGTGCTTGTTGGGGTTTATTGACCTGGATGAGTCATACAACATCTATGTAGCTGTCAAAGTTATTGCTGAAGGCCTGAAAAGCTTGCTGAATTGTGACAGCAAGACCTGTAAACGCAACGCCACTTTCACACCAGCAGAGGTAACTAGTCATCAAAAAAAGTGATAAACATGACCTATTGGAAAATAGAATTGCGTGATCATAGAAAATGTGTGCAGCTAATGTTTTCATTTTTAATGTCAAAGTGCTTAGTGTTTTAGTATTTACTTCATAAAATTCTGGTAACGATTGGCATGGTTTGGAAGGCATGTGATTTATGTGATTATACTCACTGTATATTTTTCATATATCCTTGCAGCTTCTCAGTGAAATCAAACAAGTTAATTTCACAGACAACATGACACAGATATTCTTTGATAAAAATGGAGACCCCAACATGGGATATAAAATTGTATATTGGAACATGTCTGAACATGTACATAACCTAAAACAGCGAATTGAACCGATTGGAGAGTTTTTTCCACCTAATAAAATCAAACTCCCAGAGGATCTCATTAGAGATATGCAAAAGCTGACGGTGATTTAAAAATCTCATTGCATTAATTTACCTGTTTATTTACAAACACAATCTCCAAAATATCTAACCCTAACCCTAACCCTAACAGTGTTATTTTGTCAAGTATGTCTTGTGTTTACAGAAAACTGCATATGGCTGCTTTAAATCTTGTGCACCTGGAGAAAAATTAATCCCAAAATCACAGACGCAGTGCTGCAAAATATGTAATCCATGTGAAAATGGATTTGTATCTCAAGGAAATAGTAAGTGTTTTATTTTCATCTCTGGTAGAATTCCTGCAAACAATTTCAAGGTTCCTTCCCTTGCTTGCAGAGAAAAATAGGGATATTTTATTAAACTTAGATTAACACAAAGTTTATGGCAGTGACAGATCAATTTGAGGTGATATTTTAATATCCATACATTGTATTTTGAAATTTTTTTGAACATATTTTGTTTATGTCCAGTTCTTCCTCCTCGGTGATTAATGAAGTATTTTTCTATTCTATTCGTTCAACGGTTTAAAAGTAATTGAGGGCGTTGGTTTGGAAATTATAATCTATAAGGATTCTCTAATATAATTATTTACTTAAATTAGGTCATATCAGGTTCCAAAGCTTAATATTGTCCTAATGGAGATAACATTTCTTTTGAATTCCAGCAGGTGATAAATGTAAACAATGTGCTACTAATCAATATACGTCTCCAGAGAAGGACACGTGTTTGAATAAATCATCAGAATACCTCCAACTCTCAAATCCTTTTGTTATTGTTCTGAACACTCTTACCATCGTGGGGATTGCTGCCACCATTGTGGTGGCTATTTTGTTCACCGTCCACCGAAGAACTCCCATCGTGAAGGCCGTTGGAGGCTATCTGTCCTTCCTGGAGCTTTTTTCTCTGCTCATCTGTTTCTGCCTAATATTTATGTTCACTGGAAAACCCACCAGAGAATCCTGCATGGTAGGCTTGCCATTATTTGGCATGGCGTTCACACTCTGCATCGCTTGCATTCTAGCCAACCTTTTCCAGATCCTCGTAGGCTTCAACTTTAACCAGATGCAAGGAGGCTATCTCAAGAGGCTGAACAAGCCTGTTGCTGTGGTGACCACCTTCATTGGGGTCCAGGTGACTTTGTGTGTTTTGTGGCTGACACTTGGCACACCTCTCCTGAAAGAAGACACAACTCCACCTGACACCATTTTGCTTTACTGCACCAAAGGCACTAAGGAATGGTTCATTGCCATGCTATGCTACAATGCCTTGTTGGCTATGGGATGTTTCCTGTTTGCATTCAAAGGGAAACGGTTGCCCGATCTGTACAAAAATGCTAGTTGGATCACCATCAGTATGTTGCTATTTTTGACTGTGTGGATCATCTTTATCCCCATTTACATCAATGTAGTTGGGAGATATTCACAGGCAATAGAAGCAGCAGCAATTCTTGTGTCTAGCTACAGCATACTTTCTTGTCATCTGGTTCCCAAATGTTACATCATTGTGTTCCGGAAAGAGATTAATAATGAGAAAGCCATTGCTGATTACATCAAGAAGCATTATGAGCAGAAAGGGATAGCTGTTGTGTCATAGTGTTTTTGCCCCCTTATGTATACCATATATACACTGCATAAATATGTATTATACATAGGTTGTGATATATATATTCACGTCATAGCAATGACATTTGTTTTGCACTTGTATTAACTCTAGTGATTAAGTCCTAATATCAATGTCTTCATATGTACTTCGTCCACATATTGTAATTTCCGTTTGCCGACAGTATATGGCAAAATGTTAATTTTAAATATGCCTTATGTGTAATCTGTCAGAAATAATAAACCGGTATGCAAATCATGCGTCAGCCCTTTTTTTTTTTTTAAATAAACACAAGTTGGCTCTGCACCTAATGCTTTTATTTATTAAAAAAAAAAAAAAAAAAATAAAAACACAAAAGGTTTTGTTTAAAAAAAAAAAAAAAGTTTCCATAGGAAAGCGATATAAATGTGCAATCCCATCTCTTTCATGTCCATTTTGAAATGTATCGTTAGTCATGTCATTTCTTTCAACAAGTATAGTGCCAACTATGACAGTTTCATAATATGTGAAAAAATAATAAGAGTAGAGGATAAGGACAGTTGATTACAGGCTTCTGTAGAGAAGTGGAGATCACAGATAAATATACATGTAGCAGCCATTCCTGAGGAAACAAATCACCCCTCTAACCACCTCTTTGTGATTCAGATAGGGTTGCAGATATAGCTGGAACAGGGCTTTTTATTTGCTGCATTTTGATGGTTAAGTGCACCCAAATGATAATACTTAGATTTTGATTAGTTCAAGCCTCAGTTGTAAGCCATGTGGCAACAGCATTTGTTGAGTGGTAAAACTGATATAAGATTTTAATTAACGTTTCACTTTCAGGTCTGTCTAGCACAAATAACTATCCCAAATAATCAGCACAAAAAATATTTAGCATCAGGTTGAAGTAAACAGTTGCCCGTCTTGAACCCGCAGAGACACTCAGAGTGTGATTCAGCCTGGATCTCCAGCTCCACACAGAACCCCCTCCCCACCACCCAGCAGGTAACTGGCCTTTCAAAAGTACATTTATATTTTAGGAAAAATAAAAGACGAGACGCTTAAGTAAAATCATTAACGACACAGGATGCGAAAAATTGTGCCGTGCGTGGTTAGGCCACATGCGTCTGGCACGACTTGGTGGGCAGCTCCAAGCTGCTCTCCCGGCGACAGCAGGCTGGCACTCCAGCTTGGCATGACTCCTCCACAGGACCGGGCAAGCCCTGGGCACAGATTTGCTGGACACGTTGCCTGGGACAATGACAAAAGATATGTTTAATATCACGTTACGTACTCACAACGTTGCAACCTTTTACCATAAAAAAAAAAAAAAAAGACACCAGTGTCATCTACATGCTATACTCACCAGGCAGGGCGGGAAATGACGTAGTGAATGTCGGGCCTTTGGAAGCCATTGAAGGTAGAAGAGGCAGCCACTGTGTAGGCCCCCATGTTCTCAAACAGAAGCCAGTCACCCACTTGCATGTCTGGCAGGTGACACTGTTCGGCGATGCGATCCAGACCGTCGCATGTTGGACCCCAGATACTGCAAGAGTAGATGACCTCATCTGGCTTTGGCTTCTGTTTGAATAAAACGAGAGGTTTGCCATTAGCGAACAGTCAGTTTCTCTGGACAACGTGCGTGAAAGGGACAGCCACCTCTAGAGTTAACTTGCCTTGTGCAGTGTAGGCAGGCAGTGAGCATGGTCGTAGAGGATACAATTAAAGGAGCCGTACACCCCGTCGTTGACGTAGTACATCAGGGTTCTATCATTGGCCCCATCATCTTCCTCTGCATCAGTAAAGACAGACAACGAGGGGGAGGAATGTTATCACGGAATTAACCATAGATAATATATAAACACATTTTAAATTGTTCTTACCATCAGAGGCAGACTGCTCATTCATGATAACCTTCTTGGCAATAATGTTGACCGCCAGTGTGTACGCAGAGGCCACATAGTACCGCCCGGGCTCTGCAATGATCCTCACGCCACAGTCTGATGGAAAATACTTGTCCAGGGCTGGGTTGATTACTGCGGTGATCTGGTTTTCAACAACAGTCATGAACTAATGCCCTGCTACATATATTTCTGATAAATCATTAAGTTAAAAGGTTCAGTATGTAGGATTTAGTGGCTAGCATGTATTAGACCCTACAGTGGGCAGATTAAAGCTACCACTTAAATGCTTAAATGTTTTTTTCTGTGCTGGGCTACAGCAGAAACATGGCAGGCCCCGTGGAAGAGGACCCGCTCCCTATGCAGATATGAAGGGCTCATTCTAAGCTTACGAGAACACAACACGGGTGTTACATTAGTTGTTACAGGTGATTTCTACACTAATGAAAACATAATTATGAATACTATATTCCATTTCTGCTAATAGATCCCCTAAATAATACATGCTGTACTTTTAAGCCCTTCCACCACTGAATCTACAAAGTGTTTGCCAAAGGTCAAGTCCAACTTAACCTTTATGTGGTTGCATGTCTGATTTTGAAGAAACAAAAGAAGCGTAAAAAAAAAAAAAGGCGCAACAATATGATGACAGGATCATTTATAGCATGTACACTAAAAACAAAGAGACGGTACCTCTTCAAATCTGAGTTTAGCATCATCTGATCCTGGGAATCCACCTCCGATATCCAACAGGTTCATGTTGAATCCCAGCTCAGCCTAGAGAGCACAGAAGAACAAAAGGACATGAGCCAAGTTCACTTGGGAGTGTTACATTAAGCTATCCCATGGGTACTGCATCATAACAGATTTTGTTATTGGGCTGTGCTCACCCCCATGTCAAAGACACATCGGGAATCAGAGATGGCCTGAGTGTAGGTGTCAGGGTCAGTGCAGCCACTGCCCACGTGGAAGCTGACACCAATCACATCCAACGCTAGTTCCTTGGCCCGCTCAAGGAGCCCCCTGCATGCCTTAAGAGTGGCTCCAAATTTTACACTCAAGCGGCACACTGCCTTAGAGTCATCTGTAGCGATTCGCAGCACCAACCTTGACACAAAGGAAATACTTAGAGACGAGTGGGGCACGAAATGCAAAACACCACAAGTGGGTTAAACTTGGCTGTCTCTTACTTCGCATTTTCATGACAACGGGCCACCTTCATAAGTTCAACTTCACTGTCAAAGGTCATCATCTGGACCCCGTGGGCAGAGGCGTACTTTATCTGAGACAGCTGCTTGCAGGGGTTGGCATAGATGATTCTGTCGGCATCCACTCCCAGAGACTGGACTAACTGGATCTCCATCTGAATTCAAAAATAAAACTGAAAACATGCAATACCAGCAAGAACTTTTCAACTGCTGCGTCTCACACGGCAATGAAAATGCCAATAGCCTTGAGTTTTAAACAGTGTAAATTGTAGCTGTATTACACACCTTGCTTGCACAGTCAAAGCCTGCCCCCAGAGAAGCCAGTGTCATAACAACAGTACGGCTGTCATTGCATTTGACAGCGTAAAACGGAGTCACGCGTGGCAAGGCCCTAGCCCAGCGCAGGTGCTTCTTCAGCACATCCCCCAAGTCACAGATGTAGAAGGCATCCCTCTCATCCTGAACAGAGAAACACAATTAACACTAAATGCACCGCTTCAAAACAGCACCCATCAAGGCAAAATGGCCTACCAAGTAAAACTGTAAATAGGAAATACTAAATACAATGATTATCTTTCCTAACAGATCTAAATATAGGTAATATACATTACAATTGCAAACTGCAACTACAAGAATACCAAGACAACACTGAGGTCATTTTATTTCTCATTTCCTTAAGTTTCATCTGTGACCATGCAACAACTGATGTAAATTCTTTCTTCTACCAAACGCATGTCATGTATACATTCTAATAGGCCAATATCCTTACAGACATGGATGACTCGTTGATCTTCTGTTCAACTATGTCCCGGGCAGTGAAGCCCTCCTCAAGGAAAGAGAAGTCCAACTCGGCAGGAGTGAATGTTTTCATGGTCACAGGAAAATTGGTCACAAAAAACCCTAGAGGACAAGGGATGGGGAGAACAACATTAAGGAATTAGAACATTGTCTTTATGATCATGATAACAAGTGTCAGTTTGTTATAAATAATAGTGTGTTTTTAATCGAGTGTGGAACTTGACTAACATTTTATTTAGATATAATATAATATACACTTACTTGGATATGAAAGAGATGAAATTTGCTCAGTCTTGTATCAGGTGCAGGGCAGCCAAGGAGGTTCACCAGTAAAGTCGAACCCTTTTAGATAAGGCTCGAGGACAGTTTGTGCGTTCCTGAAGTGATTATTCTAAACAAAAGTAAAAAGTAGTCACCTTAATGAAAAGTATTTCCATTTGCATACAATAAGATCCTGATTAGAAAAAATAAATAAAATCAACTCTCCCGAGAGCTTTAGCAGATTATACTTCAAGAGTTTAACATTAGCAAATATTATTCTAGTTCACTCAAATACAGCAGTGCAGCTTCCAATACAAACCATGAACACAGTTTTAAGGGTAGATTGACAAATGTTTGGGGAACAGCTATCTGTACATTGCACAAACTCGACATGGGAAGAACCATCGCCCAGCTAAGAGTGTCCAAAGGAAAAGGGATATCTTACTACAACAGAATATGAAGAAAGGCCAAGCACTCAGACCATCCCATGACGAAAACTATGACGTCAATAACTTGGTTTGCCGGTTCCGGTTGGGGCTTAGTGCCTATATTAATTCGTACCACGCGGTGTATACTTTAGATGCTGACTTGTACGGATTTAAATTAAATCGGTATTCTATTTTACATTAGAAGATATATTACTATAAAGTACTTGTGATTTTTTAACGTCTGTTCGACCGCCGTCTTCTGATACAGCTAACGTTATCTGTGTGCCTAGCCACGTCGTACGCTAGCTGTTGGCTAACCATAAGGCTAAAACGTAAAAAAAACAAAACAAAACAGTTATTTGTTCTCCTCAGTTTACTTTTCAATGCAGTTCCGTTTATCTTTAAAAGCAGTATTGTGGTGAATACCCACAGTATACATGTATCGTGGTAGTAATTTAGTAGTATAGTGAAACATAATGTGAAAAACATAACATGACTTACCTTAAAAAGCATTTACAAAGAGTTTGTCCATTAGACCAGAATTCTGGGATTAAAAAAAAATAAGTCAGTTGCAGCCGAGTTCACCGTGGTTTTATCTTCGTACTGAAGCTGTGTCGGAACGGGAGTGGAGGCTGATAAAGGACACAGACAGTATTTATAGAGATCTCGTTTCCAAGGAGACACAGCTAGCTCAAACCGGCCTCATGTCTGCGAACCGGTTTAGTCTTGTCACACTCTCCACATGGTCAAAGAGTGAAGACAGAGCGCGGAAGAACAAAGCCATATTTAAAATATAGAATAGGAAAACGAAAACGAAAAAAAAATAAAAAAATAATATATATATATATATATATATACTCCTAAATAGCAGCAGCAGTTGCATAATTATTTATGCTTTAACTAATTTAATTTAATCTGCTTTATTAGTAGACCAATTAGTTGTATACATGTTTTGTATTAAGTTATGACTCATTCCGAACTACATTTTCCCAGATAAGTTACCAGTTACCAAACTTGCATAATTTCCATAGTAGGTGGCCTGGGGTTTGGGGGCGTGTCTTACCCAGCATGCTAGGTATTTTTTTGAAAATTTTCCTTTTACTTATCTTGTCCAGTCCTGTTATGTTCTGTCTGGTGTGTACATTTAGTTGCGCCGTCATGTAGTGCAGTGTATTTTTTATGCTGAGCAACAAAATAGCTTCTACATTTGCAATTTTAATAGTATGTGTTTTCAGATGAACACCATTGAAGATTTTAATTATGACATCTATTTAGCCCTTTTAGCTGCCTTTGGAGAAGCTCTGTACACTGCTCATCCCAGAGATAAACAGTCACGACTCGGCTCCGAAACACAGGCAGTTGTCAATGAAATGAACCTTGACAGCAGGAGCTCAACCTGTTGAATCTCAGCTCTAGAGCTTGGAAATTAGAAGAAGGCACTGACACATTTACTGACTTAAAAACACAACGCAAATAATCAAACAAATTGTGTTGTACTGCAGTTCCACAGTATTTCATAACCATAACCCTAATACAAGGTGAATACATAATTTCATTTGCATGACCTAATAGCACATATGGAAATATGGCAAAGGCTTTAGTTCAAAGACAGGAAACTTGAGGCTCCAATAGGGCCACATATCTGTGGGCTTAATATCTTATCCAGGTTTGGTGGCCACAATCAATTTGGCGCTCTTCTTTTGGGTTTTCATTACATTTTCTGCAAAGCTAGTGAATGAAGTCATTTTCCCCAGTACTTTAATTATAAAAAAGCAAGGACAAAGCAACCACAGGGCTTGAATGAGGCAAGAAATTTAACTGATGGCAAGGGGCAGGTTGATATGGAGAAGCAATCGATTTTCCTACATGGCAGTGCCCTTCCCTACGCCAATTTCATCTGGTTTTTGCAGGAATGCACCTCCACCCAAACAGCAGGCCCATGCCTGTCAAACAGGATGTGGACCTTCTTGGGGACTAATTTATTTTTCCACATTTATCTGCTAGTTCAAAACCACATGGCCATTGAACACTTTATGCATACCTACCATTGACCCTGTGTTAGTTCTATAAAGGAGTATCTTGCTTTTCCTCTTCGGCCATATTTTTTCACCTCTACCTCTTCCACAAAATAGATTATTTTGCCCAACGAGAGCATATCCTGGGTCCCAACTTGCTTAACAGGCTGGTACCCAGGCTGAGTCCTTCTTCTCGCACATTCTCTCACTCCCCTTCTTCGCCTGTCTTCATCCTCTTGTGTAATGTCTATCGCTCACTGTGTATGGATTTACTGTTATCGCTACTGTGGACCATTGTGCCCTGACCCCGCATTTGCAAGGCCTCACATAAGACAAGGGTGTCGATTGTCATTGGCTGCCCATGAAATATACTAGTGTGCACAGGGTACGGTAATTGTGTGCATTGTGTATTGCTGCATCTGGCTTTGTGGTGTCCTGACTGTGCCGTTGTTAGCTTTTGGTCCACAGTTGAAGAAAAGGCTATAGCTCTCTGCGCACCATTAACATATGTTCCCACACTCTTCAGAATGTGCTGCTTTGTAGTTATATAGAGCAGATAATATAAACCCCACACTTCTTGCTACTATAGTTGGGGTAGAAAGGGTAATGACAATATTCGAGATTTCATTATATATATTATATTGCATCTTGTATTGTTTTATTGCACATATTATTATTTTGCTCATGCTTTCTCATACAGTATGTTCAGTATGTTCTTTTCTACCAAGACACTAAGTTGAGTCTTATTCGACTTTAAACTCAAATGTCCTATTTTACTTGTATTATGATCTATGACATAACTCTGCAATTGTAGGTTTTACACACACCTGTCGGAATGAGGCACTACAACAGTTGGAGGGTGTGGGTCCAATTCAGATGCAGTCACCACACCCTGTTTACAAACAGCTACGATCTAGGTCCGGCGGGCCATAGTCTCTGAGGTCAGGGCTTCTGGTTGATTTGTCTGTGTGCAGGTTCAGTTGTCCTACATCAAGAATAATAAAGTTTCCGCGAGAAGGGGTTAGGGGTCTGTACTGACTCTAAAAGGTGCCAAAACTCAAATACAGTCTGGCTGTCCCAAACAACTGCAAAATTGTAAGATTT
>JAOEHI010011892.1:12680-32138 GCA_025447815.1 Percopsis transmontana
ACAGTCTGGCTGTCCCAAACAACTGCAAAATTGTAAGATTTCCCCTGCTTGACCTTGTGTCAATGTGTGTGTGTGTGTATATGTATGCTCATGGACGCATGCATTTCTGTTGTAATAATCTTGCTATGTCTTTGTGTTACTTTCCTGTCTGTGACGCAGTAGGGCCTTGCCAGGGCGAGCCCCCACGTCCCTGTTTACACCACGGTTGACACAGTGATAACTTAATCAACTTTGTGCTCCGCTGACGCCACATCCACCCAGACAGCCGGGGAGCTAAATCCACTGACCCTTGACAAGCCACTTACTTTAGTCACTAAAACCATAAGCAGATAATGTCTTTGGTGATGTACCACATACAGCTATTGGTTCAATCAACGGATTCATGTTGATGTACATCTTATTATTATTTACAAGAGTTGTAAGGTGAATGAGCAATAATTGATTTATGTGTAGTTAGTTATAGTATAAATATAACTACATAATACATAGAAACAGAACATGCATAGAAATTCATTATCTCTCTTTTACATTTACTGCAATTGTAAATAATAATAATTGTAGAGACGTTATTCATTAAAACTGGGGTATGGATGAAGATATTTGAAAAAAAAGACCATAACCCATTTGACATTGTTGCATTCACATACATTACATTGTAATTTGTGTGTATGTGTTCCACTCACTGTTGTGTAAAAAGACTATTTAATTTTAAACAATTAAATTTTTATTATTAATATATGTACTTTGGGCACATTTAGGAAACATCAAATTTGGCTGACCTATATAATTAAAATGATTTGTGTGTCTGTGTTTCAGAAGAAAAAAATAGGGTGAAAGAGAGAGCAAGAGAGGGGAAATAATAGTCTGTAAAATTATCCCTTTAATCCAAGTCTGTTTGCTTTTTTGGAAGGTTCTTCTGGGTTCATACTGGAACATGATTATCTCTTGCTCGCACACTATGTGTCTGGAAGCACAGATAGAAAAGCATACTCACTGTTGGGAATATATCATATCCAAGAAGAGTTTGACCCTGTTAAACATGTTTTATATAAAAAAGAATTGAAACAGCGAAGTACAAATCTAATGAACCATGTTAGTGTATTGCCACCCATAAAAATTGGAGGGGTCTGTGAAAAAGAAGAAGTGTGTTCCATTATCCGAAGGCTGTTTGAGAGCAGTTGGGGTCCTGAAGTGCAAGGGAAGAGAGTTGTTTAATCTGGTGTTCTGCTGACTCATCATTTGTTCTTCTTTCAAGGTTGACTTGCCCAGACTTTGTTCGCTCAATAGTATGGAGAGCAAGGCGCAAAAAAAATGTGCAGTGGCATTTTCACCGGGACATCTTTTGTGCTTTCCTGTGGTGGCCTGATACTTGGTTGAGAATAGCTTACCTCAGCACTTTTTAGGCCTTTGATCCTTTAGCAGAAAGAGGGCCTGAACTGAGCAAAGGGACAAATGTGTTATCTCCTCACCGGCACAGTTTCTACCAGTTTGACACATCATCAAACTGGCAAAATGAAAGGAAGGGCATGGCGGAGCATGATTTAATACAGTATTATAATGTGGACAGATACAGCTTTACAACCCTATAATAATTATTATAGCCTTTACAGTAGATGATGCTCACTTGATCACTTGATGTTCTTTCGTAATTTCCTGTTCTTCTTACCCAACCCATGTTCTATGTGTGTTCATGCTACACCGTTGGGCAAGACAATCGCAGTATTGTGAACTCAGTCACGTTGTGTTACTTACACTCAATAGCCATGGCATGGGATATCTGTGATGGGCTAACTTAATTCTAATATTACACTAGACTTCATATGACACTGGCGTATAAGGGCACTGTAATAGGTGGCCCAAGGCACATGTTGTGGTAGGAGATGATATGTTCTCTCCCATATAGAAGTCCCTCATCTATTTTACATTCTTCAAGCCTTTATGTCTCTCTCCACGCCAAGAAGATGCCCAATCCAGCCTGAAGTCTGACACCAGCGAAGGCAGCGTGTTCAGGCTGTGTTTGTCTAAGCTGCTGCACTGTAATAAACACAACAGATGTGTGTTAACAGTGTTTATATAAGCAGGTAGTCCACAGGATCTGTCTAATTAGGGAGAGGCTAGGTATGCCATATCATGTTTTGACTGCCTTATTAAATTGATATGATACAATATGATTTTAGATTAGATGAGATGAGAACGAATTAAGTTTTTATTACAGTTTACTAAAACAAATCATTTTAATTCTAATCAGTAAAAAAATGTGTTATGGTTTTGTTTCATGCTAATTTAGAGGCACGTGACTGCTCACACCCTGCAGTGTCTTTCCCCCTTGTTTTGGAACATACCGTTCCACCAGTTCTTGTTTAGCAGTCGCGATTCCATGAAATATCACTTAGGGCGTTACTCATAGCGTCTTTCTTCTTTCCAAGGAGTTCCTTGAATTGAAATGGGTATAGAGTGCATTAGATTAACATACACACATCATTTATGTTGACTCAATTGTTTGTATCCTTATCCCTATACTACTTTATACTTTCGCTAGGGAAAATGTGTCCCTATACTGCCCTGCTCAAACATATTGCTGTGCACACGAACACATCACTGTCTTAACAAACTGTTCTATGTCAGGCCAGTCTTTACATGTTATAGTTTGTTTGTTTTATAGTGAAAGTCTTGCCAAATGAGTTAAAACATATTGCCACTTACCAAACAAACTTTACGGCAAGGCAACTCCTGCTGTATTTAATGTGTCTTTAATGTCTCTTTCCACGTGGGATTTGACCCCAAGGAGAAGGTGATGGTGTTGACTTGTGGGCCTACTTTACACAACTATAGCCTCTCAAAGGTCTTCATGTGCTAGGGCAGAGGCAGTGGATAGCTAGGCCAACCATTACTGTAGCACCTCCTAGGGTTGACAGCTCATTGTTGTCAGTGAACACAATCATGGCCCTGTGTAGACACCTCACTGTTGTCAATAAACACAGCCACAAGCCCTGTAGAGGTGAGTCACTGTGTCCCACTTGACTCTCAACCTTTTCATTTGCCATGGGAAGAGAAGGCTCAGATAGGACAATTTAAGTAGGCAGTCCTCATGTTACACTTGCAGACACAGAGACAATTGTCTGATCAACATATTGTTCCCTTTGCCTGTGGTAAGTCATGCAATAACTTGACACTTGGGTTAAGGTGTCAATGAATAGATGACCCCAGGCAAACGTTGCAATAATAAGTGATATGTTATCCTTTATTTAAAGCTTCCTCTCTTTTTACTCTCCAAACCAAGATGTTGAAAGTCACTGGACAACAGACATTTTTGGGGCTGTTGGTGAAGGCAGTTTATTCAGCCGTGTGGCTAAGGGGATTACTCTGTCTGACCCACTGCACTGATGCCCCTGAAACACTAACAGGATATCTGTGGTATCTTATGGCTAGATAGAGCCGAGAGGGATTACTAATATGAGAAATATACTTTGCTATATTGTTCTTCAATGGCTAACATGTTGCATCACAAAACCTGTGGCAACTGGATTATTTAGTAAGAATAGTTCTTTCGTTGTGTAACAAATGAATAAAACAATAGGAGTTCCAATAAATATCTTGGCATGTTTTGATCATAAATTTCAGTTTTAGACTTTGATCAGCTGTCTCGTCATCATCAGTGTAACCAATCGATTTTACTTAAGCTTCACCCTGTAGAAACTTTGAGGCTTTGATGTTTACTGAATTTTGATTGGCCTTGGTGTCATATCCCACTTAGCCTAATATTTTCAATTTGAACAAAATAATTTCCAAATACCAAAGTTTCTATTGCATGAGCCATTTCACTCAAAGCTATGAAATTATAATTTGAGCAAATCTGTGTGAACAGTAACATCGTTGATTGGTAAATAAGTGTGAAGCTGGTCACACTTATAGTCCTTTTAAATTTTTTCTTCCGCCTGCTTCAGGGCACAGAGAAAACATTTTCTAATTAGCCACAAATCAGTCTCAGTCTTCTAGAGCTAGAAGCCTGTGCTTTCTAGATAAACACAGCCATCTGTCCTACAATGAATATCAAATAGCAAACTCTTCCCCCTTGCATCATACCATGTCTGTTTGTTCTTTGTGTGACGGGAAGTGCCCGCTTTGGTTGACCCATTTCCTGTGGCCTAATTTTAAGTTGTCATGGTGAGGCCAAGTCATCATGAATGAAAAAAGGGAACACATTTGTTACACAGAAAAAAAGAAACAGCAGCCTGATACTTATTTATTTTAAATTGGACTATTGATTTCTTTACCTCTCAAAACAAAATGATAAATACTGTAAATCTCTCAAACCATACACAAACATCTGCTCCCATGAGAGAAAATTAAAGACCTGTCTGGTAGGAATATTGGGATATTTCCACTTTGCAGTAAGTCATCTTTAAGAGTGGACATTTGCATCTGCTCCATTATTATCCAGTTTATAGTGGAAAACCACAGGATGGATGCCACGGACGGACGGACGGACAGGGGGGGGGGGGACATGCTTGGAAGACTATGGGACAGACCCAAACCCACAATGACGCAAAACTTCAGGCTGCAGCACACTGTGAAATCATCTCCTGCTTACTGTGACGGTAAGCGGGAGCTGGTGGTCGGGATCTGATAGTCAAGTGATCATAGCCGATTACTTTATTTAACAAGTACAGTACAATCAAATGTACAGCCAGAACACCTTATGGGTGTCCAAATTGCCATGCCATCCTAGAATGCGGTGCATGGATTCAATTATAACTAGCACAAATTAATTTTTAGCCAATGAGGCTGTAAAAAGTCACATTGCATGAAGTTTGAAGTGCCTTTTCCCAATAAAATGGGGCCTTCACTTACTCCAGGTTTACTGTCTCAACCTTAAAAGTAGGCTTTCTTAAGGCTAGCATGCCTTATCTTTTAAAGGCAAACACAACATAATGGGTTAAATCATCATAAGTCATATGATTTCTTTGGCAGTACAGTTTCTTCTTGTAAACAATTTGAGATCGCCAAGATGCTATATCAAACATATACACATCACAATTGTTTATGAATATAGGCGTATATTCTTTGTCACCTAACTTTTAAGTCTATCGGAAGTAAATAATAGCTATTATAAAAATTATTAAAAAAGTAAATCGCAAAGCAACAAGTGTAGTAGTATTCTTAGGGGCTTGGTATGCACCCTGGGTGGTTTCAAAAGGAGTTTGAGGCAAGGGAGGGATGTTAAAGGGGTCAAATACACCCCCTTTGCATTTGAAAGGGGCCTTCGCTGGATGAGGCAGCCTCAACATAAGCCAATCGGGGATGGGGAGGACACCCATTACCACTAAGTGCAGCTGCTCAGGGAGGTGTGTGTAGTTGGGGGTATACAGGGGGCAGGGATGTCGTTGATTTCTCTCCTTATGATGTTCCTCCTGCATGGACTTAAAGCATACTGAACTTTTTTCAAAATACCCAACCCTGTCTGTATACCTCAATATTAAGTCCTCCTGCTGACGTTCACCATGAATTATTAATAATATGCCCATCGTTCATGGTAAATGCTGGACCAGAAACTCTACTGGTGGTATGTATTCTCAAGAGGCTCATGTTTGTTGAAGAATTTAGGGATATTTCAAATTTTCACCTAAAACCCTACATAAATACATTCAATCAATAAAGACGACAATTAGCTTTGTAGACATGTTGAAAGTCTATTTTTCAGAAGCAATGTAAGTCAGTGGTGGCTGAAAATACATATTCAGTTACAGTACGCAAGCAATGGCACATTGCACACACATAAGTCTACACAGCGTGTAGACTTATATTTTGGGTAATGAAACTACAGGGTTAAGAGTTTAGCAGAAGTCCAATTCTGCTTTAAATATAATCCAATTCTTAGTGTATTGACTGTAATGCTAGTTACTAACTGGGAATGTGAAAGACAACCGTCATAACAGTTAATCATGAATCTATACTGATTCAAAAAGATTCAAAAGGGCTAAAGCGGTCAAATTCAATCACTACTTCCCACAATGTCTGGCTTTCATGTTCATTTCCATCTTTTTCTGATGACTCATGCCGCATTCTGCAACAATTCTGTAACTAACTAAAACAACCAGAACTGAACACAATGTAATTAGTCATAATTATGTTGACCCAGGCTGCTTATTCGGCGTCAGTAACAATAAAAAAGGCAGACAAATGAGTGTTAAACCAAATAAAATAGTTTATCGTTAAGGCATATTTCCAGAGTAGACTTAACAATGTACTGTAATAACAGGGAGGAGTAAAAAATCGTCAAGGTCAATGCACACCAACTCTCTCGCAGACACTTTCTCGACCCTTCTTTGATAGAAAATAACAGGTTGCACTGAGCAGTGCTTCCAAGAAAATTTATAGCTGACGCACAAGGCAGGTCACGTCAAGTCCTCTGTACAGTTCACGTTAGGCTCCCACTGGGGCCACCCAAGCTAGGTAATGTACACCCTCCTAGGAATACCTTCGATTATTATTCCAGACAGCGACACAGAGGATTATGTTTTACCAATGTGCTTTCAGATTGTGGAGAGCAGCTGATCACAAAACCAGGCACACCCAATGGAAGAACCACGCTTTAACAGATGTCGACGAGGCCCTTCACTTCACTTCAGAATGAGGCCATAATGGCGTGGAGTTTTGTTATCTGGCTAATGCACAGGCAGTGGCACTGGGAGAGGGCTAAGTTGCCCCTTCTTAAAAGCGTCCCATTCCCCCACCTCTCCCTCTTCCTCTTCCCCTGCCCCTGCCCCTGCCCCTGCCCCTGCCCCAGCCTCGTCCTTGTCCTTGTCCTCGGCCCCGGGCGCTGCTCAGGTGTCCGGCCGAGCGGCGGAGCTGCTTCCTCTCTTCGTGGTGTTCGCGCTCTGCCTGCTGCTGTTTCCTGTGCTGCTCCGACTGGAAGTGGGGGACACAGAATAGGACGTTAGCACAGCTGGGTAAGTATGCGCTGTATGGGGGAGACCTCTATACAGGACGTGAAAGCACAAGGGAAAGCTAGGGAAGTGCCCCGACAAGCGGCTTACCTTTTTGAGGGTGAAGGTGAGCTGTTTGCTGCCCACAGCGGCGTTGGTCATGTCGCTGGTCGCAGAGTGCTCCTCCAACTTCAGACGATCCTCCAGAGAAGCCCTGGGGACGCAGACACAGCGATTCAAACATAGCATATGCACGTACATATTATTTCCATAATCGACTCATCTGTATATTACTTCTCTGTCCTTTAAAACTCAACAGGACAAGCTCCCAAAAATGCATTGTATCGTTTCCTGACTCCACCATAGGCTGTACTAGGCCTCAAACCATTTACAATGCCGCAGGCTGTGAAAAGCCTTTAATGATGAAGCCGCTGAAACGCCTTTGAAGGCAAGTGGCATTTAAATACAAAAAAGAAATCCTTCTATCCCTGGTTGTTCCCAGTTGGTTCCCACTTTTCCATAAATACATACTTCTGGAGTTTCTGCTTGCGGGCCACGTCTCCGAAGCTGCGGAACTCCTCCCCCGCCTTGATCTGGAAGAAGCGCGGCTGGCTGGTCTTCTTGTCTTCCGCCAGGTTTGAGGTTCTCTCGCCGCCGTGCGACGGCCGCTCCAGCAGGCTGGTGTCGCGGTCCGCCTGCTTCCGCTCCTGCCGTCGGCGCTCGCGGTTCTCCTCCCACAGTAACCGCCGCTGCTCCCTCACCTCGGTCACCCAGCTCTTGTCGTCGTCGTCCGAGGAGGAAGAACCCTCCTCCGAGCTCGCCCGACCCTCCATCTCCTCGTCCTCGGGCTTGATGGGGAGACAAGCGTGTGATGGATCAATTTAACCAAGCAACACTACTGGTTGATGGTTACCGTGGTGTAGTGGTAAGTGTTGACGTTTCACCTCATCACTTAGCGACTTTCATAGTGGCCCTCAGTGAGAACCAGCAAAAGCAAAAAACATCACATCAGAGGGGATTTCCTCCATGGTTTTATACCATGTCCAGAAAGTAAAATGAACCGAACAGATACTGACTGGCTGTACTAAAAGAGCTGACTGATTAGGGGAGGGATAGCCTAGTGGTCTAGGTGTTGGACTCCCATCCGGAAGGTCGTGGGTTCGATGCCTACCTGTAAGCATCCTTGAGCAAGATGCCTAACCCCTATCTGCTCCATATAATAGCACCATGTAATTGTAAGTCGCCTTGGATAAAAGCGTCTGCTAAATGACCTAATTGTAATTGATTCTAATTAACAAAAGTGGAATTAGTGGAATACGCTGGTTTGGTGTATGGCTGAAGAAACACATGGTTAGTATTTTTACTTTGTGAAAGTGACTTTTCCACCTCCAGCATTTCCCCACCCCCTACCAAAAAAACCCCAACAACCTTACTTTCCGGACCTTCTGTGGGTTTATGACTTTTGACGATTTTTACCTGCGGGCCGTCTGCGTCCTGTTGGGCCGAGAGCTGCAGCTGCTTCCTGCGCTTCTGTTCCACCTTGGAGACGATGGGGTTGAGCAGGCGGTACTCTTCGCTCTGCTCATCCACTTGGTAGTCAGGATTCTCGAACATCACCTGGAAGCGGTTGTCTCCCAGGATGCTGGGTAGAGCCTGGGGGTCGGAGGTGTGGGTTATAGTGAGCATAGAACAGCTGACTCACTAAAAAGGGACAATTTGCATTGGGTATTGTTTTCTTTGTGCCTGAAGCTGGAGCAGCGCAGGGGTTCTCAAATGTTTTGACCCGCGAGCCTGACAAAGAGGAGCTTCATAGCGCCGGATCTCCCGAGGGGGGTCATGCCCCCCCACTTTAAAAACCACTGGTGTAGCGGATTTGTATGCCTGCTTGACTTGGACGGCATCCTGCCAGAACCCCTCTCATTTATCTCTCTTGTATTTATCTCTTATGTCTTAAGGCAAATAATGTCCTAAAATGCACCTTCAAGATCACTGCAGACACACACTGTACACTTGAGCTAATCCCCGTCACCTGGTGGATTTGGTAAGTGAGACATTTGTACCTTGCCCTTCTTCCTCCTTGAGGCTTGCTCTGCTTCGCAGTCTCCCTGCTCCATCAGCTTGAGAGCCAGCTCCTTGTTCACCTTAGGCAGCTTCTACCTCAGGCAGAACACACACACACACACGCACGCACACACACACGCATTGTACATTCATGAGTGTTCATACAACGTCTGCAAACAAAACCTTAATGTTTTATTTTACTGTCTTCTAGTGCTAAAAGACACATTGGTGGCGGAGGTGTTCCCTACACTACACCTAAATAAGGAGCAAACAGATTCTTTAATAATTCTGCTTATGATATAATCAATAGGCTATGATCTTCACAATGATTATGAATGTTTTGATTCCCAGACGGCGTGTGTGAGGGTCTCTCACCTTAATCTGTACTCTCTGAGCCCTGGACTCTTCAATCTTCTGGCGGATCTTATCCTTGCGATATTCATCATAGGCAAACGGATTCGCCATGGTTTTGACCTTGAATCCAAAACGTACAGCATTGTCAAATCCAAATGAATACCAATACATTTGCATTGTATTTCATATTTGTACTGATGGCATGTGGCCCATGTATTGTGTTTAAGAAATTAAACAATATTAACTATAGATATCACACTCGATGGAGGAATGGCGTTAAACGGCATACCTTATGGTAAAGTCTGATGTCCATGAAGTAGCCATGCATGTAGGCTCTCAGCAGAGATGAACCCACCAGGTGAGACAAACCTGAAGCCAATAAGACAATCAAAACGACACATAACAATGCTCTCATTCATTCTCCATGGAGAAAGTCTGTATACTGTACATTTTGAATACAACAAATACATTGAATTATTTTATCATCATCATCTGAGTAATAATAATAACTTCTAAATTAAGTACAATCCAAATTACAATATAGTACAATGTGCCAATGTCTAACAAAAAAAAGAAAGTTAAAGAGTAAAATAAAATAAAAAAAGTCTCAGTTTCAATAGTGAGGCACATTTTTTTAGGGGGAAATTGGGTCCTTCTATTACCCGGGAAGATGTTAACGCCATCGGCCCTGGCGGGTTACATAACAGGGTCTACACAGCTGCTGTGAACCGACTCCCCCCTGCCTCTTTTATTTCCTGTCAGCCAACCACCCCTTCCCCCGCGGGTCACATGATCACTTTACTGCTTAGCTCGCATTCCAGTGTTCATTCAACCCTTCCAATGTTCGCGCCGGCCGCCCTCTCCACCCACCCAAGACGTTGAAGCAGGGCCTCTACTTAGACAGTCTGGCTGCTGTCTGTACCAAAAGCCACTACCTCCCCCTAAGGCGGCAAGGAGGCTCAAACTTGATTCGCAGTTAGAAGAAACCCTTAGTGAGACTGAGTGGTGTGTTTGCTGTGACAGGCAAATAAAGTCTTGACTGCCACCCAGGGCTTAAGAACCGCTCTCTTTAATACGATAGTATTTTGCTTTTCTTCAGTGTAAATGAAAAGAGAGCAGATTAATTGAACACAATAAGGAGAAATCGCTTAAAATAGAAATGGGCTTTTAACTTTCGACAAACCAAATAGTGAGATAGTTGTTTTAGGGAAATGGAGGAGGGCTGTTCTCACCCAGATTTTCCAGGTCCTTTCGTGTGACAAACTTGTAATCGTCATAGACGGTGCTCTCTGGGCTTTCCTCAAGCTCCTCTGTCAGGTTGTCCAGGAAGGAACACCATCGAGGAGCAGGGCCAAGAGCCTACATAAGCATATTTACACACACACACACACACACACGTCTGGTTCAGACTGAAACTGTTGACACACTATTAAATCAAATGTTTGTCAAGACTAAAATAACTCAGTTCATGTTCCAATTCGGTAATACTCTGACAGCACTTTTCACACTACGACAGCAATGATACAGACACACAATCACCCCCAATAGACCTAAGTTTGATGTCAGACTGCCCAAATATGGAATGCTGCATTTTTTGTGCTGCAATTATGGGGTCCAATGATGTAAACTTCTTACAAGCAATGGACAGACATAACCGTTTAGCTGGTTGATTGCAAAGTTACTGCTTAGACTTGAAAGAAGTTATACAAAACAAACAGACCCAGTGTCATTATAGTCTCAAATATAAGAAGATAAAATTGTTAAAAGGCCTGCATTGAAAGAAGACTGCATCAGTCAATTATGAGAAAACCCTATTCATTTTCCCCATATATAAAATTTGTTTGAACCAGGGGTCAATTTTTAAGGTTTATAAACAGTAGAGTTTGTGATTTCAGTTAATAGAAAACCACATTCCAGCACATATATAGCAAGCTTTCATATTATGGCATTCAATTGTTTTATCTGGATGAACCTAGGTGGAAATGTCGCCATCTACTGACAACGTATTTGTCTGCTGTACTTTTTAAGTTTAATTATGAGTCGTCGTTTCCAGTATGTGACTTGAATTGTGAAGGCGGAGATTGGGGACGGTGATTCAAACAGGAAGATGAAGCGGTGCTCATATCAGCACAGTCCCACCGGCAACTTTGACAAAAGCTTTGTCAAAGCAGCAACATGACAGAGGGTTTAATTGAATACATTTTGTGCGTCAAACACACTTAGAATAGAACAGAATCAAACTTATCCATTTGAAGCTACTGAACAAGGAGAATGTATTTATGTTATTATTACCTCATAAAGCTATAGCGTTTTCTTGCAGGTGGTTGCTAGTTTTGTGTTAAATGGACGGTAAAAGTGCCCTACTGGAGGAAGGTGACTGCACAGGTTCTGCCTGGAAAGGCAGCGAAACCAACCAACCAACAAGATTTCGCTTGAAAGACAAATTTTAAAACAGAATGTCCCCAGACATGTACTCACGTTTGGCCCCTCAAGACTATATCTGGCCTCATCTAGGTCCGGTTTGCAGCACTATTATTATTCATGTGTATGTTGTTTATTTTCAGATTTACAGAAAGAAGAGTGAAATCAAGAAGAGTAAAACACATTTTCCCAACTCTTCACACAACTTTATTTATTTAGCCAGTTAACTGTCAATTTGCATTGAATGTGCATTAAGGGAAGAATAGTTTAAAAAATAAATAATTAAATAAAGCACCCTTCAGTGGGCAAAAGCATTCACATTAACATAAACTTCTACAACTTCTCTGAACCCATTGGCTATCAGTCATTGTTTACAGTCCAATTAGCAACTTGAGAGTGAGAATGGAGTTTGAGTTGAGTTCGGCTAATCTCTTTTAACATATAAATGCATATAAATGCAGATAAATCTTCTAAATCGTCGTCAGACGATAGACGTTTTTTTCCAACATAGCATTTTGGCCAATGTGTTCCGCCTCTCTCCACATAAGACTGTTTACCTGATGATTTGTAAATACTACTCGGACTACAAACGAAAACCAGGACACTTCGAGTACAAAAATCTTGTGCTGTTGCCTACAGATTCTGTATTCATACACAGATATCTGTTTATAGAGATGACTTTCCTAGAAACTCATAGTTAGCAGCAGTAATAGATGGTGGAGAAAATGAAGGGAGAGTTGGACAAAGAACAAAATAAAGAATATGAAACAAGATCCATTGCATTCATGAGCGTATCATCAAAATGCTCTTCAGCTAGCAAAATGCTCATCATACAAAAAGTTCTGAACGGACAGGTCCCTGCATGGAAAATCAGTTTTCAGGCAACAGTAATGAACTTTACCCACAATAATTTGAACCTATTGTCCGTGAAACCTGCTACACCACCCAGACAGCGCATTAATCCTCCATTAAAGCTCCTTTTGTCAAGGATGAAAATTAGCACAGCAACAACCTTGGCAGAAAACCTCAGTGATAGATCCCTTACGCCCTCCTCAGTTATGATTATCGAAAACGAATGGGCATGGAAGACTGCTTTCATACTAAAAAAAAATCCAGCTCACAATCTTTCTGTCATAATGTGGGGAAAAATCAATGTGAACAGCACACAAGGAGGCTTAGAGCTGTTCATACAAAAATCGCCCAGATGTAGGACTCCAGAAAGCTTGGGAACGCCTTGAACACTACAGGTCTTTAGTCAGTTACAGGAGCTGCAGTCTGCAATACTTAGATACTGCCTGAGGCATCAAGTCTATTATAGAGAAGTTACCTTACTGCCTCCAAGAGTAGTGAATGACACAAGGCTCCAAGTACTTCAAGAGTATGCATAAAAAGTAGTGAATGACACAAGGTATGCATAAAAAGTAGTGAATGACACAAGGCTCCAAGTACTTCAAGAGTATGCATAAAATCACATTTCCTCCATTCGCACAGGAACGCAACAATTTATGCTTCAAGTTACCTGTGTATCCACATAGAACAGAGTAGCTGATTAAAAGACCAGTAGCAGTAGCAGCCATCTCCACAAGCAAGACTGCAGTCCTACCAGACCACACAAGCCAAGCAGAGCTCCTGAAGAGGCCTAGTGATATCAGCAAGCAATGCCCCATCCATAGCAGGACGTATCGTCTAATGAGTTGAATTATGATTTGTTGTTTCCAGTCATGTGACTTGAATAGGGTGTATATCAGGAAGCTGATCAGATCTATCCATAAGTAAAATTGAATCTTGCTCCACTGTTTGTGCCTGGGAACTAAATTTGTCAGCTTGTAAGTTAATCTTTATTCATTTTCATGTTTCTACTGTTGAATGTCTATGGATGCTACATATTTGCCTTTATTAGCAGTACATTATGGATACTTGTTCATTGGTGTTGACTGTCAATATGCATTGAGGGAACGTGCATTAAGGGCAGAATATTTGATGTAGGAATGCTAAAATCAACCACTCTTGCTGCCAGTATTTAGCTAGTACACCTTGCATATATTACTGAGAGTTTTTGTGTGTTTAAAGTGTGTGTTTTGTGTTCAAGTGACCCCCTCCAGGCTAAACTGACCTTATATTGCTGTGGGACTTCAATAGCCAGTCAGTCAAAGTCAATGGATTGCAAATACTAGCTTCAGACATGGAACACACTATACTATCTGCTGTTCTAGAATTAAAGAGACACATAATCTGGCCAAAGACAATTGATAATGCACCACATACAACAGAGACATTAGCTTTTAGTGATAAGGCCAAATTGAGCCCTGTACTAGGATATTCATATCTCTATCTGTCATCACATTAAACATAAATAGAAATATTAGATGAATACACAGGAATATGTTGTACTAGCCACCAGGCTAAATTGATACTACAACACAAGGTCAAAGAGTACAGAACCCACAACCTACTGCCTGTGTGCTCACCTTGGTGTAATCACTGGGGAGTGGGAGGCTGATAAATCTGATCTAGAAGATCACAAGCAGTGGCACGCAAACAGTGGAATTGGAATACTTGAATCTTTTTATTTTTATTATGTGGCTAACAGGCAACAGAAAAAACTTATTTAAATGGAGTTTGAACCCACACCTAGAGACAACCACATCCTGAAGCTATAAGAAAAGTATGGAAAATTATATGAAAACTAATACGGTGGAGACAGTGATACTTTAGCAAATAACACTTTTATACTTTTGCCCCTGTCAAGTTCCTTAGTAGCGTCTTCAAACCAGACGAGAACAACCTTTGCCGGCTCTGTGTCTATCCTTTTTGAAATACTGCATTTACCCAAAACAAACTCTAATTAACTTCATAACACACCGCCGTAATAACAATGCAGGCTACAAGAGCAGAGCAGTGTCCCAAGGGCAAATGGGTACATCTGTCTACAAGGACTGTTTATTTCCATGCAATGTGGCAATTGGGCATACGAGAACCATAACGTAGGGTATTTTTGTTTTAGACAGTTTAGTTGAAATTATATACACTAAATTGGTAATGGGTGTGTGTGTGTGTGTACAGCATTAGTCATTTGGCTTTTCCTGCCTCTTGACCCAGGCCACTATTGCAAATAGCAATAACTTGACTTGCCTAGGAAAATCAAATACAAAATAAAATCATAAATAAGAGCTCAAAGTCTGCGGGACTCACCGGGATATAGAATGTGTTCATTTTGGGGTCCTCGTTGGCAGTGAAGAGCATACCTGTCAGCCAAAGAGAGGAAACAAAACAAAGGCAGGAAGGGAGAGGGACAGACATTGAAGTGTTAATGCACGATGGACGCATTATAGCTACTACTTTTGTCTTAGCTCTGTCAGTATGGGATGAGCTGGTGGTGCTGTTACATTCTAGTTTGCTGCTTGGGAATAGCTTGTTCATGTTGGGATTTACCAGCCACTCTGACCAATTAACGAGTGAGGTATCAATAATGCACAATTCAATGCACTCACATAGTAATTAAAATGAGTAGTGTGTATTAGCTGACAACTGGGCGGCAGAGCAATAATTTTATGTGCATGTATGTGCACATAAAATGGCACAATGATACCAGACCTTATTTGGTATTACAATTAAAAGCAATGTTTTAGACCAAAGATATTATATATTCTATCACTTCCGTGAGAGGGAGAGTCAACCCCTCCATGGAGTTAATACTGACACTGCTGCATCTACACCACTAGATTACAGTGTAAACTCTAGGAAACACTGTTTTCTGGGGATAACTCTCTAAATAACTCTTAATAGCTTAGAGCGCCTGCATCCATTGATGAAAAACACTTCTAGCAATTTCCGTGAGTCCTGTTTACACATGAAACACGAATAGCAGTTGTAAAAATAAAGAAACCACAATCTGTAAAATAGCACCATCTAGGGGCAGAATGGCTATTACATCACATACAGGGCCCGGTGACTTGATGTTAACTGTTGTATTCTATAAACATTTCACAACCAAGTGTGTGTTGCCATTTAGATGCATTTCTTACCTGAACGAGGGTATATACACACGTCATTGATATTGGTCTGAGGCTCAATGGAGGAGAACATCTTTCCCTAAGGCAATGAAATCACAGTGACATTAAATAATGGATAATCCCGTTCCTTATTTCATCCCTGTAAGAAAGGTCCGTTTTGAACTGCATGCATTGCACTTTATTTAATTAGCTTTTGTTTCGCATTTGTTAAAGCCAACACAGGGATACCCAAGACTGCTAATCAACAAACCATTGCTATTACTGCCCTATTTCTGACATGCCATGCAAGCCATATAGCATAGTAATGTAAAGGTGCAAACACAATACAACTGAACAGCTTTGATATTGTAATAGTACTAATATGCAAGTCTTACAGTGTCCTTGTTCCAGATCTTGATGATCTTGGAGTCGGCAGACAGGACTAGCTCCAGTTCGTTGTGGAAATTGAGGGACTTGATGGGTAGGTTGTAATAATGATCCTTAACATGCAGGGGTTGACTGGAGCGTAAGTCATACAGCAAGACCTTACAGAGACAACAAAAAGATAAAGATTAGTCAAAATTCAATCACGATAGCTAGTCTCACGGAACCTGACTTATTATACTGTCGTATAAACATCTGGTGTTAACAGTAATATACTGGCAGCTATGTTTGTGAACTCAGGTTTCCATTCCAGCTAAATGTGCTATTACACCCAGGAAGGGGCAGCTACAACCGCTAGTTAGCCAACTAAACAAGTTTGCGGGCGCAGAAGACGGAAAGATTGAGTGAGTCTAACAAAACCCGAATAAGCAAACAAATATTTTGCATTAAAAAACAAAACTTGATCTTCCATTGTCTGTTCTATTCCGGACGTTAAAAGTGCACGGACTGGGGAAGGTTGCGGGCAGGCATGAGCATCGCTAGTGCAGGTTCTGTCAGGAGAGGCAGCAAAGTCATAGAATCAATGAAGTCCCAGGCAGATTTCTCTTGTCCATTCATCCAGATTTTAAAACAGATTGTCCCCAGATGTGTACTCTCGTCACAGAGTGCAGTAGTCACAGCTGGCCCCACTAGTTGAAGGCTTTTAGCACAGCGCAGTAAAGTAACAGACATACCTGTCCAGTGCTGGTGCCTACCGCCATGGTGAGAGAGCTACTGAATTTGAGAGCGCTGACTGATGGCAAACCTTGTACTCTGTAGACAGACACAGTAAGAAACAAAAGAACAATTGGCAGCACTCTTGCAAAAAAAAATCAACGGTAACAGGGTTGTGGAACGCATCTGTATTATTAAGTTAACTTCTATTAATAATGTAGAATAATATACGCTAATGTAGATACATAAATTTTTTCCCCAGCAAAAGGCTAGAGAAGACTTAAGTAAAAACCTGTATCTGGTGCTGCATTAAACCGATACAAAATTGTCAACATATTAGATTTGAAGTTCCATTTAAAAATTTTGCATGCAGATGGTTTATTGAATCAAGCATAAGAAAATGACTATGTACTTTCAATGAAATGATAACAGCATTGACAGATGGTCTTATTTAAAACAAACACGTCTCCATCGGATAGCAACACACCCAAAACATTAAAACTGATACCGCATTAGACTGTGATCATTCTACGTGTATAGATGTAGCGATCTAGAATGTCCACAGTTTGCCACGCGTCACGGCAAAGGATGCCGCACTCTGTCAACTCTAAACTCACTAAAGACTCATTTGCGGTCTGGCCCGTTCACTACAATCCGTGACTCATCCACCAGGTGGCGCAAATGACCAACATATTAGTAGTATTTGGAGTGTTAAATACTGCATGCAACATGTACATCTTACATTCTGTAATGACAATTATACAATATAAAACATCCTTTTATTTATTATAGTTTTTCACTTGTGTGTCATGAGAGCTGACTAGGTACATTTCCACATGGTTGTCAGTAGGTCTATGCTATAATGTATTAATACAAATAAAATTATTCATTTAAATCATTTTTTGCTCAATGTAGTTTTTGCTCGAGCAAATTTGACCCATCCCGCACCCCCTGGTTCTGGTTCAAAATTGTCTCTCCGAATACTTAATGACTGGGATTATGCGAAGTAGGAGCAGCGGTAATAGGCCTATATTGTAAGACAACATTAAATGACATTAAATAATTAATAATTTCAGAAACCTACATTGGTCCTAATTTATACATAGCATTCAAAATCAAAACAGTTTAAGGGGTAATTAATACACCGGGGCCTCTAGCGTTTAATAATCGATACTACATGTAGAGTCTTTGAGCTGACACGCCACAACTCAGAGCTGAAATTTCACTGGCACGGCACCGCGGACATTCTAGATCGCTACATCTGTATGACTGCTTGGTACTCACTCTGTTCCTTCGGTTACACTGCTCAGGGCACAGTCCAGTACACCCACCCGGTTCCGAACACGGGGGTCCCAGCATTCCACTTTCCCCTAGGCGGGTGTAAGGGAAGAAGATGTGGCCAAATATATGCAACAAGGAGTGGGCAATAATTTACTCGTCGCAATATCGATATCAAACATTTTTCATTATTGAATATAATTATTAGTACTATGCAGACTTTATTCAACAAAATTATGGTATACTTTGATGAAAGGTGCCAAATAAAATTTGCTGTCTTATCCCATTTTTGGTTACATTGTAATATAGTTACATGAGGATTTCTGCAGGTTTCAAAAAGTTAAATTGAAGATTTTTTAAGACCACTATGAACGCAATTTAAGACCTATTTCCCGTCCATACTGGCAAAAAAAAAGTGGCCAGACATTGGTGATGCTCCGCATTGGTGAAGGTGATGTGAATACGGAACAATATTGGGTAATGGCAATTTTGTCGGTGGCTTTATGTTTTTTTTGGTAACGTTAACAGAAACAATTTTAACTTATTACTTCTAGAAGTAGATGTGTTTTTGATGAGGAGATGCCACGTTAGCCCACATGCACGACACACTAGCTGGGTGTGCTACGATAAATTCTGACCAGGCTGCAGTTTGCATTTGTGGTTTGGTTACAGCGCCAAAAATACATTTAAAAAATACAATGCCACTTCATAAGTAACGTAAACCTCATAATCCAATCAATTTTAAGACCTGTGAAAATCGTATTTAAGACTTTTTAAAGGACCCGTAGAAACCCTGTACATGATAAATATAGTCAATAAAAAAAAAGTGATCAGAAAATATTGATTTTACACAACTACATACTGCCAAGACATACAATGTAGAAGTTAAAACATAACCTGTATAATAGCACTCACTTCAATGGTTCCTGTAGCAAACAGGTGATGGACAGGGTTGATGTCACACACGTTGTGCTCCCTGTCAGACAAACAAAGTACAAATGGGCAACAAGCCCCCCCCTAAAACATTTCCATTAACTTGCTCCTCCATTTCAATTGGCATATCTTTGCCTTGGCAAACATAGGCTCTCGCACCCAAGCAAATTAACCGAAGTCATCTGTAAAATAGTGACGTAGTCTCGCTCTCTTTCTCTACTCTCTCCCCCAGATGCGCTCCAGGTACATAAATTTGGCACCAATTGATTTTATGTGAATCGGTACTCTGTAGTACCAACGTAATGCAGTCAGTGCCCATACAATTACAATTTGGCATTTAGCAGACGCTTTTATCCAAAGCGACTTACAATCACATGGTGCTATTACATGGAGCA